>CM042180.1:841670-864170 GCA_023376005.1 Doryteuthis pealeii
TCCTAGACTGGTTGCCCAACCAAAGCTAAAGATCCTAGTCTTCTCTATAAAGTGTGGGTTGTTGTATGTATATACCCAACCCATCCCTGACGGGCAGGATGTGACACAAGGTTAATTTTTAAGTAGAGTACAGCTGGTTTTGAATTTAGAGTTTTCCTTCTCCTAGACTGGTGGGCTACCAGGTCTAAGCCTAAGTAATGGCCAAAGTGGAGTGTTGCATGTCATAGACGGCTCAGCCACCTGAGTTCCATCCTTAAGCATCACGAGTCACCACCCATGGCCAACAGGTGGTCCCATTGGGGGAGTCTTACCCCTCTACAGAGGTGCAGTTGTTGTTGGAAATTTTCATATATATAAGGTGTGCTACAATACACCACTTAAATTTATAGACTAGGCGAGGTCACGTGGTTTAAACCTCAGCCAATCAACAGCCCTAATGTGTGGCTGGTTGACTACTTAATCACTGATACCGAGAGACGTCCATTTGTAATCATTGATGAAGGACTTGCAATACTGAGGAGCACCAAGGAACAACCAAAGGATTCTTTACCAAAGATTTCCGCTGGACAAGTGCTCTTGCTTGAAGCCTAAAGGATGGCTCATAAAATTGAAACAATACTAACATCCAGCTGACAGGGCATGTGTGTGTGTGTGTACACAGGGAGACTTGTATGATTTTTAATACAGCAGAATCAATAAAAGCCTTATATATCAACAAAATGCTGTCGATGAGGAGCACCAAGGAACAACCAAAGGATTCTTTACCAAAGATTTCCGCTGGACAAGTGCTCTTGCTTGGAGCCTAAAGAATTGCTCATAAAATCGAAACAATTATATCGCCCCAGTCAACAGGACAGGTGTGTGCGTGTCATTGACTGCTTAGCAACCTGAGCCCCATTGGGGGGTGATCTTACCCCGCTACAGAGGTGCAGTCGGTGTATTCTAAAGCCCCAGCCGACAGGCAGAAGTACTAATGTCCGTACATTCTAGAAAGGGCTTTTGTTTCATGATGTCTTTATTTTGATTGGCTGTTTTTCATGTCCAATCAAGTTTTAGCCCATTGGCATTGGCTGCAATTTGGCTTCAATGACCGTTACTCTATTTAGTCAGGTCATGACCTCTACATAATGGAATAAATATTATCTTTATACTACAAAGAGTGGTGTTTAAAACAGGGGGGGGAGCAACTTCTGAAAAAGGTTTTATTTACTGTATGTGAGTGTGTGTGTATATGTGGAGTTTGGCAAGCTAGTGTAACGGTTAGAGACCTCGACTGTCAAGCTGACAGCGAGGTCTCTAACCGTTATATGGAATATAAGATATTTCCAATGTCTTTTTGAAACATCTTCACCTGATGATTTGCATCACATGAACCAATATGGTTGTGATTGTTCCTTTGTCACCTAATAAATAGATATGTAAAACCTTTATATATTTATCTTATTATATTATATATATATATATATATTATATAAAGCTGAGTTTTTTGGGACCGGTATATATATATATATATATTATATATATATTACATACATATATACACAACCACACACACATCAATGTTTGTCTCCTAAGGCTTTCTTTTCTAACTAAACAGTTTAATGGCACGAAAGTTATACTAAATTATTCCTTAGTTTTAGGATCAAGGTAATCAAGAATACAATAAAGTGACAGGGAAGTAAGAGACGGATCAGTTCTTGACTTAATTGCTAATTAGACCCAATCAAAATGGAATTTTTTTTCAAACATAACTCAATCCTAAAAGCAAGGTATATTTTAGTATGAATTTTGTGGTCATTAAACTAAACAGGAGAAAAACATTTCCATGTTCACTGGTATAGAGGGTCAAATGAGATACCTGTCCCACACACGTACTTTTATCGACATGACAGGTGAACTTCATACACCCATATATCCAGAAGAGATAATCTGTTAATCCATATCTCCTCCATTGTGACCAGATTTCAGGGGATTATCTCCTGGTTAAGGCCAAGGCCAATGGGACGCAGAGGAAATTCACCCTACCCACCCACCCAAAAAATGATAACATTTATAAAAAGTACAAACAATTAAGAAGGAATTTTCAAACCTATAATTATCTCAATAAATAAACTGATTATATACATATATATATATATATATATTATATATATATATATATATATATATACACATGATGATGGCAGCAAACTCGTATTCAAGTATTGCCATTGCTTGATATAGTAACAATAATCTTATTATAATGGAGATTGTGAGTTTGTCTGTCTGTAACCGAAACTATATTACTACTCAATTCACAGTTCCCTTAGTTATTTACATCACATTCTCCATGATTTTATTTTTATTTAAACCTCAATGAATAATAAAATTGTTTTACATCATTAAGACTGTTGACCACATCTACATACTAATAATACGCAATTGTATTTATATATACAACAAAATAGTGGTTTACAGTGTGAATGGAAAGGCTAATTTGCATATTGATCTTAAAAAATTGATTTTAATAAATATATGCTAAGTATTATTGATTTCTAATTGTTTGGTTTTATCTTATTGAATATGAGCAAAAATCTCTGGGATAAATCTTAAAAGAAATTCATTAAGAAGAAGAAATAACTGTAATATTATCCTTTACTTCCTATTCTAAGTAAAGAGTTAAATTAGGAAAATTTACCAATGAAAGACGGGAGTAATGGAAAATGATGGAAGAGTTAGTTTCAAAGCTGTTCTATTTTTCGATAATACCCCCTCTGTTCCAAATCTTTTTATCTGCATTCTTATTTAGTTTTATTAGCCTTTCTAATTTAACATGATATTTTATTATATTAAAACTTAAAAACTTGCACCCGGAGGGTGCATAAATTTGCTAGTAACAATAACAAAACAAAAAAAACAAAAAAAAATAGAAAGTTCAACAGTTCAAAGAATATAACAGTGAGCTTCAAAAAAGTTCAACAATGAGCTGCACAAAAGTGGCTCTTTAGTCCTGCCAAAGTCTTGCACACCTTCCCACATTTACAGATAATTCCAGGGAGCACAGGGTATTTTATTAGTCCATCCCGCCGATGCACAGATTGGTGACTGATCAGGCCAGCTTTGCTCATACATAGCCTTCCACACTGGTCACATAGTAGACCGATTTGAAGCCCTTGATTGTTTACTTTTTTATTCTTGCGAATATCTCTCTTCAACTGCTCATGCTGTATACGGCCGGTCTCAAACCTTTCCGTGCCCTCCTGCACAGCTCTTCTCCACTGTCCACGGTCCAAAGACTTACTCTCCCAGGTCTTCACATCGATGACACATTTTTTCAAGGTCGACCTCAGGCAATCCTTGTATCTTATATATACACATACACATATATATACATACATACATACAGTGATGCTGGCAGATTTCTGACTTAGTACATCCTGGGACGCACATATTAACTTTGAATGAGTCCCCGGGAAAATTTATGGGTCCCAGCTAAAGCTGGTTAATTCCTACCTTATAATCTAAGAAACTATTGAAATGTATTTACATTTAGCCTGAAATAGTGAGGGAAGAAAAAAGAAAAACACTGGGACATTGAAGAATAATTAAAGTTCCAATTACCGTCAAACTGGCAAGACACGGCAACAAACGGTTCTAACTGAAATACAAACTCGAATGCTACAAAGTCCACTGCAAAATGGCAAAGTATATATAAGACTCCACAATGTCATTCAAATCAAGCAGTCAAGCAGCCAATCAGAACTCAAGGAATGGAATGACCCAAATCACCCAGATTCATGGATGGATCATTCTTGTTTCCTATTTATACCAACTGTCTTGGACACTGCTGGAGTTGTACTTAGTAAGCTGCTGTTATTAAAACCAATAGTAGACTAACTGACTTCAATATGGAGGGAAGAAAAAAGAAAAACACTGGGACAGATGGATATGATTGTACTGCGTCCTTTTAGATTTTTGGGCATCAAGGACACAGGATGCACATATGTCAGCCTCTCTCTCTCTCTCTCTATTATATATATATATATATATGAGTTCAATCGTAGTGTGGGTTGGTTTTTCAACAGGTACTGCTTAGCGTTTTTTAGGGCAGGAGCCTAGGACGCATTTATGTGATAATAGCCAATTTGGTTTTCAAAATGTTCCTGGCTTTGAGATTTTATATCTCAAACATTTTGGAAGCGCGTGGTGTAATGGTTAAAGTCATGGGAAATGAACTTGTCACCCCGAGTTCAAATCCTGTACGTGGTAATTGCATTTCACTTTGCGCTAATACCCTTGGGAAAGGTATGAATCCTATTCTCCCTCCAGCTGTGTGTAAATAGTAGGGCAGACTGGACTCTTTAACTCTTAACATCCTGTTGAAAATCTAAGTCCAGAGCCCCATTCTTATAAGGATTTATCAAAAGATGGCTAAAAATGGCCTTTTCATTTAAAGTTACCTGTTATTTCCCTTAAATTAAAAACTTCTAAATATGTTTAATATTACATTTGAACAAAGGCTATCAATTGGGGCGGATTAGGAAAATGAATGTGACTTCCAGCTGGGCGTAATGAGGCGGTATAGGACATTAAGAGTTAACCTTTGTTAGGCAACCGGTCTAGGAGAAGGAAAACTCTGAATTCAAATCTGTTGAACTCCGCTTAAAAAATTTACCTTGTGTCACATCCTGCCCATGCGGAGGGATTGGTAAATAAATAATATATATATATATATATATATATATATATATATGAGGAAAAATGAGTAAAGAAAAGAAATGTAAATGGATAAAATGAATTTAATCGATATCACATTAATCGATATCATTTACACGTGTTTCGGTCAGTTTATGTGTGTGAAAATATTTCTCACACATACAAGAATCGACCTTCCTCAGAGTGAACATTTATTTTTATCTATTTTCGCACACATAAACTGACCAAAACACATGTGTAAGTGATATCGATTAATGTGATATCGATTAAATCCATTTTATCCATTTACATTTCTTTTCTTTACTCATTTTTCCTCATATTGTCGGATTCAATTCCTTTTCCATTTTTACATATATATATATATATATATGAATAAGATATAATGAAAAAACAAACGATGTTTACAACTGAAATAGGCTCATCAGAAGAGAAAGTGTGCAAACCGTTTCGGGGCCTAATTCTCTTGACGGTTTAAAAAGCAACACTCGGCCCATCCTCAACTAATATGAGGACCCTATTGCATTATAATGTATCAACCGCACGTGGGTCGGTCATCAACAAAAATATAAGACGGGAAAAAGACCGTTAGTAAAAACAGAACGCTGCTAGTCAAACGTTTTAATCAAAAAAAAAAAAAAAAAAAAAAAAAAAAAGGATGGGCCGAGTGTTGCTTTTTAAAACCGTCAAGAGAATTGGGCCCGAAACGGTTTGCACACTTTCTCTTCTGATGAGCCTATTTCAGTTGTAAACATCGTTTGTTTTTTCATTATATCTTATTCATACTGTCGGATTAATTTCCATTTTATTTTCACATATATATATATATATATATATATATATATATATATATCAAACTCGTCTTATTTTGGAAAAAAAAAAAAAGATAAAAAAGTTTTAGGTCATGAGTAGTAAAAGTAAACAAAGGAAGAACATTTATATGTTAAGTTAAACGTTTATTGCCAGAGGCAGGTTCTAGAAATAGGTTATTTTTAGCCAAGAGGACACAACGCCAAATTATTTTAGCTCGGATTAAAAGTGGATTTTACTTTTTGACCACACTATCCTTGATAAAAATAAATACATGATCTGAGCGGAAAATAAATATCATCATATTACTCTGTATCTGTAGCCCTGTGGACGAAGCTTAGAATATTATGACTGTATCCCCCGCAGATGAGTAAGACCCCCTACAAAATGGGTGACTGGTTATGAAACTAAACTACGTCTGATGGTGAGCCTCCAGTTCTGAAGCCCTGTGAAGTGTGGGGCACCTCTTCATTGTCATTAGACACAGATCCATACAGACTTAGAATGACAGTAGCTGTTTGATTCCAATCTATGAGTTTGGTTTTGTTTTGTTTTATGGCATATCAACCTCAGTGGGTCATTTAATGCCGATAAAGTTTTGAAATAAATTCATTCTTAATGGATACTCAATTTTCTTTTATATATACATTTTTCTATTTAACCTATAGATGGGACCCTAACAGGTACTACCACTCTGGGTCAACCTCAGTGCGTCATTTAATGCCGATAAAGTTTTGAAATAAATCAATTCTTAATGGATACTCAATTTTCTTTTATATATACATTTTTCTATTTAACCTATAGATGGGACCCTAACAGGTACTACCACTCTGGGTCAACATCAGTGCGTCATTTAATGCCGATAAAGTTTTGAAATAAATTCATTCTTAATGGATACTCAATTTTTGTTTATGAACTCATGTGTGCGGAACATTTCTACATTTTTTCTATTATTATTATTTCATTTGTTATTTAAAAATAATAATAGTTTGAATAATGTACACATGGATAAACTCCTGACCGAAACAAGTGTAAGTTAAATTAGTTAAAATAATCTCTGAAGCTCTGTGAAGTGTGGGGCAATGTTGCTTCATTAGAGTTTTTAACACCAGCCTTAGCCGGTGGTTCACTGGAAGTTGGGTGACAGCCAGTCACCGCAGGTCTCCAGGACTCTTCTTCGTATTCTAGCCGATCTTAACAATGCTGTAGTTTTGATTTTCTCGATTCTTCCTCTGATTTCCAGTCTACCCAGACTCTATTCCAGACCCGTGGGGACCGTTCAACGGGTACCAATTACAATTGGTACATTCTTTACTTTTACTAGCAAATATATGCACCCTCCAGGTGCAAGTATTTAAGTTTTAATGTAATAAAATATTGTATTAAATTAGAAAGGCTAACGAAGCTAAATAAGAATACAGATAAAAAGATTTGAAACAGAGGGAGTATAATAAAAGATTTGAAACAGAGGGAGTATAATAAAAAATGGAACAACTGAAACTTACTCTTCCATCACTCTTGTCTTTCGTTGTTATTTTTTCTAATTTAAGTATTTAGTTAAAAGAGGAAGTAAAGAATAAAATGACAGTTATTTTATCTTGTTAATGGATTTCATTTAAGATTCATTGAAGAGATTTTTGCTTATATTCATTAAAATAAAACCAAACAGTTAGAAATCAATAATACTAAGCACATATTTATTAAATTCGATTTTTAAATATTAATATGCAAATTAGCCTTCCCGTTCACATTGTAAAGCGCTATTTTGTTGTATATATAAATATAATTGCATGTTGTCAGTATGTAGACATAGTTAACAGTATTAATAATGTAAGACAATTTTATCAATAATTGAGGCTTAGATAAAAATAAAATCATGGAGAATGAGATGTCAATAACTAAGAGAATTGTGACTTGAGTAGGAATATAGTTTCGGTTACAGACAGAAAAACACACAATCTCCATTATAATAAGATGTTCCATGTTCTGTTTTTGTTTTGTTTTGTTTTGTTCTGTTTTCCAGTTTTGTTGTATAAGGTTCAAGTATTTGTCTATCTTTTTGCTTCCTTCATTATACTCTGTGATCCACCAGGACGCCAAAATCAACAAGATGTAAAGTTCTATTCTTGTTAATTAATACTAGGCCAGTCTCCTAATCGGGATTAGGTGATCCGTTTGTATCTTAAAGTCCCAGAGAATTTTATACGTCTTATTGTCATTAAACACAGATCCATACAGACTTAGAATGACAGTAGCTGTTTGATTCCAATCTATGAGTTTGGTTTTGTTTTGTTTTATGGCATATCAACCTCAGTGGGTCATTTAATGCCGATAAAGTTTTGAAATAAATCAATTCTTAATGGATAATACAATTTTTTTATATATACATTTTTCTATTTAACCCATAGATGGGACCCTAACAGGTACTACCACTCCGGGAAATATATCAAATTAGAAAGACTAACAAAATTAAATAGGAATACATATAAAAAGATTACACTTATTCTAGTTATATTTGAATTGGTTTCAATATAAATTCATTCATAGGATTGATTTTAATATGTTGGAGAATAAAACAATAATATTAGAAATCAATAACACCAAGTAATTATTTATCAAATACGGTTTTGTTCAAACCAGTATGCAAATTAACCACGCCATATATTATGTGAACCTTTATATCTTAGTAATGAAGCACGTGGTGTAATGGTTAAAGTCATGGGAAATGGACTCGTCGCCCAGAGTTCAAATCCTGGACGTGGTAATTGCATTTCACTTAGCGCTAATACCCTTGGGAAAGGTATGAATCCTACTCTCCCTCCAGCTATGGGTAAATAGCAGGACAGACTGGTTTTTTTTAACCATGGCTAGGTAACCAGTCTAGGAGAAGGAAAACTCTGAATTCAAACCTGTTGAACTCTGCTTAAGAAATTGACCTTGTGTCGTATCCTGCTCGTGCGGAGGAGTTGGTAAATATATATATCTTAGTGATGTATAAGACACATCACAGGATTTTAAACGTGTTCATATTTTTGTGGGCCTCATAACTGATAAACACCACTGGTCTAACACTTGAGCCAGCCAGGCTGATTATATTAAAATCTATGTCAAACTAAATAAGTCGTACGAAAAGGCAAAAAGGACGTTGACATCTACTTATAAATCTTGCAAGAAACACATGTTTAGATATCAGTACAGAGTTATTTGCACATGTCTTGGAGACTATCAGAATAGCGCCACCACTTCCTGATAGACGAGGCTGAACCATTTTCTAGTTTATAAATTATATAAGAGATAAACAACTTCCTACAAATTGGGGTTGATGGGGTATAACTGAATCACTATGCAACAACATTAAATCTCTCCAAGATGAATTCCTGATAGACGAGGCTGAACCATTTTCTAGTTTATAAATTATATAAGAGATAAACAACTTCCTACAAATTGGGATTGATGGGGTATAACTGAATCACTATGCAACAACATTAAATCTCTCCAAGATGAATTATAGCTATCCTTCAATTTTTTTTTTTTAACTCAAATTAATTAACCTTCAAATTGGTGTTGATGGGGCATTTAGACATTTCTGTTAACAAACGAACAACGAGTGTATAACTGAATCATTATGCAACAACTTTAAATCTATACAACATCAATTAATGCTGTCCCTTTTAAATTTAGATTAAATTTTATTCTTTTGTTACTAATATTATTTGTATTTTTGTTTCTTTATTATTATTCCCCTTCATCATGTCAAAGTGAAATATATATGATCTTTTGATAAAACTGTAGTATGGATTCACATTCTATATTTTTGAATAAAAGTATAATTTTTAGGGGTGCGAGGTCAGAGCAAAAACTCTTTTAGGGGTGCGAGGTCAGAGCAAAACTCTTTTAAGGGTGCGGGATTAGAAAAAGGTTGGGAACCACTGTTCCAGAAGGAATTGTCTTTTCCAGTATCTTTGAAAGATTCACTTGTCTCCTCATACCCTGGCCACCAAAATAGAGGGTGAATTGAGAAATCATTTAGCAAGTAATTCAAATATTAATGTCTGATTTTTGTTTACATATTATATTAGATAAAACTATAGTATGGATTCACATTCTATATTTTTGAACAAAAAGTATAAATTGTAGGGGTGTGAGGTCAGAGCAAAACTCTTTTAAGGGATGAGGAATAGAAAAAGGTTGGGAACCACTGCTTTAGAGTTTGATTTTAATTAAAAGTATTAATCCCAGTTGAGAAATCAAAAATACATACATTGGACTTTATTTCATATGCCACTAACATCTGTCCAGTAGACTATAGTAAAAATGTACGCCCTTCAATTCACAGTCTACCTATCATTAGTTTGTTTTTTTTTCTGTCTTTTTCTTCCCTTAAAAAAAAAAACCCCCACAAAATATCCCTTTAAAATTAGTTTAGACACTGCAAATGGATGAACAACATAAATTGTTTCAATAATGTACATCCATATCTATAAAAAAAAAAACATCTTTCTAAAAATCTTACCTTATGGTACCACAAATTTTTTTTCTCTCTCTCTTGATAAATTGTCTTAAAATTTTCTAAGATGAAATTATTAGAAAAAAAAGGTAAAATATTTCATTATCATTATTATTATTTCTCTGAATGTTTGAGATGAGGCTTGAAGATTGGTATTATTAGCGTTATTCGGACTATCGTCCCCATCTTCATTGTTATTTGTACAACGTGGAATAAATAAAGGGTTAGGTTCAGAGTTCCGTGATGGCTCCCGAATACGACAAGAAAGTTCCCGAGTTCGAAAGGAGGTTCCCGAGTCCGAGAAGGTTCCCGAGTTCGACAAGAAATACCCGAAGAAGGCCGGAGGGTATATCGGCCGAAACGTTGTACAAATAACAATAAAGATGGGGACAATAGTCCGAATAACGCTAATAATACTAATCATTATTATTATTATTATTATTATTAACAACTTTAAGTGTATAACATCAATTAATGGTAAATGATGTTTATTTTTTCTATTAAACTTATAAATGAATTAACGTATTAAGTTGTTTTCCTTAGAGTTTGATTTTTATTAAAAGTATTAATCCTAGTTGAGAAATCAAAAATACATACGTTGGACTTCATTTCATATTCCACTAATATCAGTCCAGTAGACTATGGTCAAAATTTACATCTCTGAATTCATTGTCTACCCCTAAAATATATAACATTATTAAACTCAAAACTTAACTCAAGGGGAGTTAACTCTTGATATTTTGAAAAAGTAAACTACTTATAACATAAACTTTAAAATTATCTAATGTAAAGATTTACACTCCTGTATTCACAGCCTACTTCCTAATTTGCTGATATGTCTGTTGAGGGAGTTTTCTAATACAAGAATAAAATTCAGTAGCCTTTTACAACTTTAGTTTCATATAAACACTGGACATTTAAGTAAAAATCCCAATTTACCAAGGGGTAATTTATGAAGAAGTGCGTCCTGGTCTCCTGCCTCAAAAATTGCTACCTGGTGACTATTAAAATAACATCCCCAGCTATGTCTATTCAAAACTATCCATCTTCATATCTATCTATCTATCTCAATTTGTTCATATTTATCTATATTACTTTAAATACTAAGATTTTTTTTATTATTCATGTTTTTTAATGTCTTGTTTTTAGTTTAAATAAACAAGAATTACGACAAAAAAAAAAGATGCGACCCCCCCTCCAATACATTTACTTTTCGAAAATATCTATCTATCTTCATTTGTTCATATCTATCTATATTATTTTGTTTATCTATCTATCTATCTCAGTCTATTCCAAACTATATATCCATCTTCATATCTAAACAAAAATTATGATAAATAAACAAGAATTATGACGAGCTGGGGTTGTTATTTTGATAGTCACCGGGTAGCAATTTTTGAGGCAGGAGACCGGGACGCACTTCCTCATAAATTACCTACTGAGGCAGCGAATGTCGGTAAATAAAGCAAAAACTAAACCTGTCCAGTAGACTATGGTCAAAATTTACATCCCAAAATTCATTGTCTACCCCTAAATATAATATTATTAAACTCAAAACTAAACCCAAGGGGAGTTAACTCTTGAAATTTTGAAAAAGTAAACTACTTATAATATAAACTTGAAAATTATCTATTGTAAAAATTTACACCCCTGAATTCACAGCCTACCTCCTAATTTGCTGATATGGGTAAAAAAGAACAATTTCCTTGTAAATTCCTACCATAAAATAAACTGAACCCTCATTTTAAGTCCGTGTTTTTGCAATAAATGTTTTATTTTTCTTGTACACGTTTTTTTACAATACTAAATATATTTTATTTATTTGTTAAAGAATAAATAATCAAGAAAATATATTTAGTATTGTAAAATAACTGGTGCAAGAAAAATAAAACATTTTTTGCAAAAACACGGACATAAAATGAGGGTTCAGTTTATTTTATGGTAGGAATTTACGAGGAAATTGTTCTTCTTTACCGCTGGTATGTCTGTTGTGGAACGTTTCTAATAAGAGTATAAAATTCAGTAGCTTTTTACTGGGAACTTCAGCTTTACATATATGTGGTCCATTAAAGTTAGAATCCCGATCCACCGAAGCGACGAATGTCGGTAAATAAAGCAAAAACTAAGCATGTCCGGTAGACTATGGTAAAAATTTATGTCCCTCATTCCACAGTCTACCCCTAAAATATACAATATTATTTAAGTCAAAACTAAACTCAAGGGGAGTTAACTCTTAAATATAAAAAAAAAAAATTTATGTAATATAAACTTTAAAATTATGTAGGGGAAAAATTTACGTTCCTGAATTCACAGTCTACTTCCTAATTTGCTAATATGTCTGTTATTATTTTATTAAACGTCGGTAATTTGATAAAGAAGTAATTTTAATTAATAAGGTTTTGTGTCTTGTTTCGTATTTAAAGTTTTCACAAAGTAAAACCTTTTTGAAAACTGTAAACATAAAAAAGAATTAAGAGCTTTATTCCATGTTATTATTCACACCTTACTTTCCATACATCAGCTGTGTACACACACACACACACATATATATATATATATATATATATATATATATATATATATATACCTCACATCTATCTCTCTCTCTCTCTCTCTCTCTCTATATATATATATATATATATATATATATATATATATATAGTTTTTCAATATATCAAATTCACACTGTCGGATTAAGTTCCATTTTATTTCATATATATATATATATATATATATATATATATATATAGATGTGAGGTATCCAAAACTTGGTAGTAAGGGATGATTCTATATGTGATATCTAACACACACTGTATTATTATTGTATGATTCCAGTATGTATCAAAGATATATATATATATATATATATATATATTATCATCAAAGCCTGAAGAAGATACCAGAAGATCTGAAACACGTGTTGCATATGTAAAACAAAAAGAAATAAAAAAAAAAAAAAATTTTTTCTGAGAACAAAATACATTTTGCGGACCTTCCTTTTTTATGAAATATTGAATTTTCTCCCGTTGGAACAGAACAACATTTTTATATATATATATATATATATATATATATATATATATATATATATATATGTGTGTGTGTGTGTGTGTGTGTGTGTGTGTGTGTGTGTGTGTGTGTGTGAGAGAGGTATCCCAAACTTGGTAGTAAGGGATGATTCTATATGTGATATCTAAGACACACTGTATTATTATTGTATGATCCAGTATGTATAAATACAGTGAATCTTTAAATCACTACAGAGAGCTCAATGTATAATAATCTTTTTAGATTATATACAGAGCAATATTTATCTTTAAAAGGAAGGAAAAACTTAACACCGTTATTCCATAATAAATTTATTTTGATCAAAATTGGGGCCTTTATAAATCTAAGTTGATTTAACAAAGCTCCCTAATTCAAGTCTTATCAGATGGATAATCATCAATAATTTGAATTAAATATTAAAATAATATGTCTAATAAAATTCAGTAGCTTTTTAATGACAACTTTGGTTTTACGTATATGTCGGTCATTAAAGTTAGAATCCCAAATCAGCGAGGCGGTGAATATCGGTAAATAAAGCAAAGACCAAACCTTCAAAACTAAAAGACATGTCTATTACGAGATTCACTAACATTAAAACTACAAGCGTCACCTGACCTTGATTGAACGAAAATCAAGGAACCAAAATACCGCTAGGGAGGGACGTCAGAATATGTCACTGGGTCATCAACCGAGATACACCCACCAAACACTTTGCAGGGTTTGACAGGAATACAGGACAGACAAACAGACAGACAGACTGAATCCAGACAGAATGAAATGAAGTGTTTAAAAGTCAAGCACTAGAAAATGTAAACTTAACATCAAAGAATATACATGTACTAGCAGAGCTACCCAGTATTGCCAGGGTTTAAAATATATACATGTGAATTTGATATAATGAAAAAACAAATGATTTTTACAAAAGCATGGGATCATCAGGAGAGAATGTGCACCGTTTCGGGGCCTACCTTCTCTTTTGAGTCTTATTATAACTGTAATGCTTCTGATTTTTAAAAATTTAAAATAAAATTCATTTTATTTTTAGTACAGACAACGCAGTTTTTGAAAAATTCCAACTTTGACAAACAGCGTTCTGTTTGCGCATTTTTCTTCTAACGGTCATTTCATCCTGTTTCACTTTTGTTGAAGACCGATCTATTACATACGGTCGATACAGATATTCCTAGGGACCTCACATCAGTGAGGGGGGGGGATGTGCTTTTTAAAAGCGTTGAGAGGTAGGCCCCGAAACGGTGCACATTCTCTCCTGATGATCCCATGCTTTTGTAAACATATATATATATATATATATATATAGATGTGAGGTATCCCAAACTTGGTAGTAAGGGATGATTCTATATGTGATTTCTAAGACACACTGTATTATTATTGTATGATCCAGTATGTATAAATACAGTGAATCTTTAAATCACTAAAGAGAGCTCGATGTATAATAAACTTTTTAGATTATATACAGAGCAATATTTATCATAGAAAGGAGGAAAAACTCAACACCGTAATTCCATAATAAATTTATTTTGACCAAAATTGGGGCCTTTATAAATCTAAGTTGATTTAATATAGCTCCCAAAATCTGATGAGACTGGATTTTGGGGAGCTTTATTAAATCAACCTGGATTTATAAAGGCCCCAATTTTGGTCGAAATAAATTTATTACAGAATAACGGTGTTGAGTTTTCCTTCCTTTCAAAGATATATATATATATTTATTTATATATATATATATATATATATGTATATTTGAAAGGAAGGAAAAACTCAACACCGTTATTCCATAATAAATTTACTTCGACCAAAATTGGGGCCTTTATAAATCTAAGTTGATTTAACGAAGCTCCCCAAATCAAGTCTCATCAGATGGATAATTATCAATAATTTGAATTGCATAACAGAAAATTTTTTCTAAATGTTTTCCCCCTCAAAAAATTTAAAAAAAAAATGTATACATTAAAAGACTCACTATAGTAACAGGAAGTCATTGCAAATGAGAAAAAAGAACATTTATTATACATTGAGCTCTCTGTAGTGATTTAAAGATTCACTGTATTTGAACATACTGGTTTTGGTTTGGTTTGGTTTGTTTTGTTTACAGCATATCAACCTCAGTGGGTCATTTAATGCCGATAAAGTTTTGAAATAAATCAATTCTTAATGGATAATACAATTTTTTTATAAATACATTTTTCTATTTAACCCATAGATGGGACCCTAACAGGTATCACCACTCCGGGTCAGGGTGGACCAGGGAGCAATGGTGATGAACGGGTGCTCCACATTCCACAAACCTCCAGAACTGGAACCTCACCATCAGATAGAGTTTAACGTCATTCCCAGGACATGTAGACCCGCAGCCACCGCCTTCTAGCACCCATATGATAAAAAGGGTTTGGGGCTTGCCATAAGGGCAATAGGGTTGGGGCAATCATATAGGTGCTAGGGCTTGACGTGACCAGCCAATTGATGTGTACATACTGGATCATACAATAATAATACAGTGTGTCTTAGAAATCACATATAGAATCATCCCTTACTACCAAGTTTGGGATACCTCACACACACACACACAAGCACACACACACACACACATATATATATATACATACAGAGATGCTGATAGGTATTCATCCTGCATCCCTGATGCACAAGAATCTAAAAGGACACAGTAAAATCATATCCATGCATCCCAGTGTTTTTCTTTTTTCTAAGCTAAGTGTAAATACATTTCAATAGTTTCTTAGAAATGAATTACACTGGATACATTACAAGGTAGGAGTTAGATGGCTTTAGTTAGGACCCATAAATTTTTGCGGGGACTCATTCAAAGAAAATATATGTGCGTCCCAGGATGCACTAAATCAAAAAGCTATGAACTTCACTTTTAATATATATATATATATATATATATATGGTTGGCAGCCTTCCGTCTACGAGAGATGATGGAGTAGTGTCAAGGTTTTTTTTCTTCTTGTTTTTTTTAAACTTGAATGACATATAGTAAGTCATTCACAGATACCATATATATATATATATATATATATATATATTGTGTGTGTGTGTGTGAAGAAAATATTTTCAAAAAATATAACAAACACAGGATGTTACGATCAGAGGAAACAATTTTATGTGTCTACTTAAGTATCTCAGTATTAAACCATCATCAGGACACTGTTACAGAAATTTTTGTGAGGGAGAAAAATGAAAAATGTTAAGTGTATAGTGAATGTGTGAATATAATGTTATTAACCGTTAATTTTTATATGTGCATTTGTTTACGAAAGCTAATGACGTGATCATTGCATGTGAAAAAATGGAAATGAAGATCATAGGATGACGCATGCATATATATATATATATATATATATATATATATGGTATCTGTGAATGACTTATTATATGCTCCCAAAATCTGGTAGAGCTCTCTAGGGGCGACTTAAATTAACTTTCACCACCAGCATAAAGCAAGGATCGTCTGTTGTTTACAGACTGGATCTCTCTGGTGATCGTAAAAATTTGTATACAAATGTATGTATTTAATATGTACTCTACATTCGAGGTAGATAAATGACTAAATATATATGAACCAATACCGATAGATGGAGGGAAAAAAATGTACTAACATATTTTTTATCTTGTACTGTTAGTCCCAGATTATAGCACAAAATATTTACTAGTCGTTAGATATAACAGGTTTAAAAATAGACAAATTTTATCAAATCCAAACATCTGTTTCTCCCTCTCTCTCTCCCATCTCTCTCTCTCTCTCTCTCTCCCATCTCTCTCACATCTCTCTCTCTCTCTCTCCCACATCTCTCTCTCTCTCTCTCTCCCACATCTCTCTCTCTCTCTCTCTCTCTATATATATATATATATAGTTGAATGAAGTGACAAATAAAAGGTTTAGCTTTTATTTATTTATTTGGGAACGATATTACTACCAATGGTTTCCTGCTAAAAGCATTCATCAGGTAAATGAAATGTTTTTTTTTTTAAATGAACATCAGCAAGGTTATAGACATGGGAGGAGACCTAATAGGTCGAAATGTACATACAGGGATTGACATTTTCTCGATTTGTTTAGCCTTACATTTGAACATATATGCCCGCCTAAATTCATTAATTATTAACTAATTAATTTTCAAAATTAGGTATGACTTCAATTAAGCACATATCCTCCAAAAATTGTCGGCTAAAAAGGCCATATAAAAATTTTGTTTACTTACTTTCATATATATATATATATATATAATAAGATAAATATATAAAGGTTTTACATATCTATTTATTAGGTGACAAAGGAACAATCACAACCATATTGGTTTCATGCGATGCAATCATCAGGTGAAGATGTTTCCGCATGAAACCAATATGGTTGTGAATGTTCCTTTGTCACCTAATAAATAGATATGTAAAACCTTTATATATTTATCTTATTATATTATATAACAGCTCTATTTTATATTGAGCACTCTACCAATAATACTGCCTTTGGTACACCGTTCCAGTAAAAGCTGAAACAGTGACCATCTCACACTATAGTATATATATATATATATATATATATATATATATATATATATATATGAGAGTAAGTAAACAAACAATGTGTTTATTTGATATGGCTTTTAGCCGACAATTTTTGGAGGATATGTGCTTAATTGAAGTCATACCTAATTTTTGAAAATTAATTAGTTAATAATTACTGAATTTAGGCAGGCATATATGTTCAAATGTAAGGCTAAACAAATCGAGAAAATGTCAATCTCTGTATGTACATTTCGACCTATTAGGTCTCATCATATCTATAACCTTGCTGATGAGACCTAATAGGTCAAAATGTACATACAGGGATTGACATTTTCTCGATTTGTTTAGTCTATCATCAGCAAGGTTATAGACATGATGAGACCTGATATTCATTAATTATTAACTAATTAATTTTCAAAATTAGGTATGACTTCAATTAAGCACATATCCTCCAAAAATTGTCGGCTAAAAAGGCCATATAAAAAATAAACATATTGTTTGTTTACTTACTTTCATATATAAAGATAAATCTAATGAGTCAGACGAACCTACTATTAGTTTCGCTTAATGCTCTTCAGGGTTAAGATCTGACTCATTAGATTTATCTTTATTATTAGCTCTACTTAGGTATTGAGCACTTTTTACTTATTAGCTATTCTCCTAGTGGTTATATGAATATATATATATATCATATATACATATAAATTGTTTTTTCTTTTGGCCAAATACTGTACCAATAGATTATTTTTTGTTGGTACGAATATCTTGGTCCTTTCTTTTTTTCGAAAATTTTTTTCTCCCCAGTTGATGTTTGGTAGTATATTTTTACAATCAAACTATTTGCTGGGTTTTTCTCACCGCAAGGATTTACCAACACGCTTGGTATATTAAATTATATATATATATATATATATATATATACACACACACACACAAATCTAAGAAATAATGATGTACATGTTTTTTCATTTTTATAATATATATATATATATATATTATATATATTATATATATATATATATATAATATATATTATTATAATGGAGATTGTGAGTTTTTCTGTCTGTAACCGAAACTATATTACTATACAAATCACAATTCCCTTTGTTATTTACATCACATTCGCCATGATTTTATTTTTTTATTTAAACCTCAATTATTAATAAAATTGTTTTACATTATTAATACTGTTGACCATATCTACATATTAATAACATGCAGTTGTATTTATATATTCAACAAAATAGCGGTTTACAATGTGAATGGGAAGTCTAATTTGCATTTTGATATTACAAATTTGATTTTAATAAATATATGCTTAGTATTATTGATTTCTAATTGTTTGGTTTTATCTTATTGAATATGAGCAAAAATCTTGGGGATAAATCTTAAAAGAGATCCATTAACAAAAAGAAATAACAGTAATATTATTCTTTACTTTCTATCTTAACTAAATAGTTAAATTAGGAAAATTTAACAAAGACAGACGGGAGTAATGTAAAATGATGGAAGAGTTAGTTTCAAAGTTGTTCTATTTTTCAATCATACCCCCTCTGTTCAAAATCTTTTTATCTGCATTCTTATTCAGTTTCATCAGCCTTTCTAATTTAATATATTTTGTTATATCAAAACTTAAATACTAGCAACCGGAGGGTGCATATATTTGCTAGTATATAAAAAAGAAAAACAAAATAGAAAAAAAAGAAAAAAGAGAAAGGAAAAAAAATGGCGTCTAAAAGAATATGTCTGAAATAAATCACAGAAGATTTGTCCCAATTTCAAACAAATTTGCCCATCATCACAAAAAGAAAATGACGACTTGATTAGATGAATTAATTCAGACAGACATTAATCTCGTTAAATCCATTTGAACAATCCAAAAACACAAGATCTATTAAGAAAGATAATCAACTTTGAAAAACTTCTTCAATACTGTAATCCGACCGAGCCAATCAGCAGAGGATTAGGTTTGGTTTGTTTTGTTTTATGGCATATCAACCTCAGTGGGTTATTTAATGCCGATAAAGTTTTGAAATAAAGTCATTCTTAATGGATACTCAATTTTTTTATAAACACATTTTTCTATTCAACACTTAACATCCTGTTGAGAATTTTCAAGTCCAGAGTCCCATTCCTATAAGGATTTATCAATAAATGGCTAAAAATGGCCATTTCATTTAAAGTTACCTGTTATTTCTCTTAAATCAAAGACTTCTATATATGTTTAATATTACATTTAAACAAAGTCCAGAGCCCCATTCCTATAAGGATTTATCAAAAAATGGCCTTTTCATTTAAAGTTACCTGTTATTTCACTTAAATCAAAGACTTCTAAATATGTTTAATATTACATTTAAACAAAGTCCAGACCCCCATTCCTATAAGGATTTATCAATAAATGGCTAAAAATGGCCTTTTCATTTAAAGTTACCTGTTATTTCCCATAAAAAGATTGCTAAATATTTTAAATATTACATTTAAACAAAGTCTATCATTTGGGGTGGATTAGGAAAACAAATGTGGGACTTCTGGCCGGGTGGAATGAGGTGGTATAGGATGTTAAGAGTTAACCCATGAATGGGACCGTGACAGATACTACCACTCCGGGTCAGAGTGGACCAGGGAGCAATAATGATGAAGGGGTGCTACATCCATATAGAGCTTCATTTTATTATATTGTTATATAGAGAGGTCAGCAGCAAGAGCTTTCTGAATACACAAATTAGCAGAGGTTGCCTGTTTGGTTTGGTTTGTTTTACGGCATATCAACCTCAGTGGGTCATTTAATGCCGACAAAGTTTTGAACTAAATTCAATCTTAATGGATAATCAATTCTTTTTAAAAACACATTTTTCTATTTAACCCATAGATGAGACCCTAACAGGTACTACCACTCCAGGTCAGAGTGGACCTGGAAGCAATGGGGATGAAGGGGTGCTCCACATTCCTCAGACCTCCAGAAATGTAACCTCACCATCAGCTAGAGTTTAACGTTATTTCCAGGATATGAAGACCCTCAGCCACCGTCTTCTAGCACATATATGATAAAAAGGGCTTTGGGCTTGTCATAAGGGCAATAGGGTTGGGGCAATCATATAGGTGCTAGGGCTTAACGTGACCAGCAGATTGAGCAGAGGGGGCCGCTCCAACCACCCGTCTAGCTTAGCCTAAGTGGTGTGTTGCATGTCATGGACTGCTCATTCACCAGGATTCTGTCCTTAAGCATCACAGGTTGCCACTCACCGCCAATAGGTGGCTTCATTTAAGGGGGGGGCGGGCCCTACCCCTCTGCAGAGGTGCAGTTTGTGAATTCTAAAGCCCAAGCTTACAGAGCTGCTCGTGGTCTAATGGTTAACATAAAATAAACCGACAATGCTTGACATGCCATAAAAATCCAACCAACTTACTCCGCTGCAGAGGTGCAGTCGGTATATTCTAAAACCCCAGCCAACAGGGCTAGGGCTGTGTGGGGGTGTAATTGTAAACCAAAAGAAAACTAGTTCACCGAGTCAATATATATTGTATATATGATTTTTAAGTAAATAGTTTGTTAGTAAATATTGGTTTGGTTTTATAAACTGGTAGAAATAATTTTCATTAACTTCACGTGTATTAATGAATTGATAGAATTAATAAACTGGTGGTTGACCATTAGCCACTGCCTTCTAGCACTCATTTTTATAGTTTTTATAGTAAAAATCATTGTGCATTTTTATAGTAAAAATCATTGTTGCATTTTTATAGTAAAAAAATCATTGCCAATGCATTTTTATAGTAAAAATCATTGGCCAATGCATTTTTATAGTAAAAATCATTTCCAATGCATTTTCATAGTAAAATCATTGTCCAATTCATTTTTATAGTAAAAATCATTGGCCAATGCTTTTTTATAGTAAAAATCATTGTCCAATGCATTTTTATAGAAAAAATCATTTCCAATGCATTTTTATAGAAAAAATCATTGTCCAATGCATTTTTATAGTAAAAATCATTGTCCAATGCATTTTCATAGTAAAAATCATTTCCAATGCATTTTCATAGAAAAAATCATTGTCCAATGCATTTTTATAGAAAAAATCATTGTCCAATGCATTTTTATAGAAAAAATCATTGTCCAATGCATTTTTATAGTAAAAATCATTTCCAATGCATTTTTATAGAAAAAATCATTTCCATTATATTCTATAGTAAAATAATTTCCAATATATTTTATAGTAAAAATAATTTCCAACACATTTTTATAGTAAAATTTTAACAATGCTGTGGTCTGAATGATTCCCACTTCTTCATGAGGTGGCCCAATTGGGGGGGGAGGTCTTACCTCTCCGCAGAGGTGCAGTCTGTATATTCTAAAACCCAGCTGACAGGGCTAGGGCTGTGTGGGGGGTAGTGTAATTGTTAACCAAAACAAAAGTAATTCACGTAGTCAAATTGGCGGGGTGGGGAGTGCGGTGGTGCGGCGGGGGGTGGGAGGTGGAAAAGTGTGGGACTAATTGAAACTAATTAAAGTAATTAACAAATTAGCTTTTCTGTTCTATTTACGACCTTTTCAAAGCAGGTCAGAAAAAAAAAAAATCTTGTTTTGGTGGACTGCTTGGTTTGGTCGGCATCAAAAATGATGGAGTAGTGTCCAAAAAAAAAAAAATTTTTTTATTTTAAAACTACATAGCCTTCTAGCACCCATATGATAAAAAGGGGTTGGGGATTGCCATAAGGGCAATAGGATTGAGGCAATCATATAGGTGCTAGGGCTTGACGTGAGCAGCCGATTGATCGGATGGGGCCTCTCTGACCGCCCGTCTAGCCCAAGATAGGGCCAAAGTGGAACCACCCACGGCCAACAGGTGGCTCCATTGGGGGAGTATTAACCCCTCTACAGAGGTGCAGTCGGTGCATTC
>CM042180.1:869170-879170 GCA_023376005.1 Doryteuthis pealeii
AAACATTGTACAGATAACAATAAAGACGAGGACAATAGTCCAAATAATCTAAATAATACATAATATAAATTTATTTGGTAGTTTTATACTAGTCAAAGATAACGAAAAAATTTTCACAAAAAAAGACGGTTCCCGAGTTGTTGTTATCTGTACAACATTTCAGTTGAATCTTCCAGTCGTGATTGGGAACATTCTTGTAGTAATCGAGAGCCATCACGGAACTTTGAACCCAACCCTTTATTCAATCCATGGGGTTATCCTGTTCTCATTCCGCTAACTATAGCTGGGTACAGGTGTTAAACTGTGTTAATTATTATTCTATGTTATTGTCGCCTTTGACCAGGATTGAACCTGCAGTCTAGAGATAACTGTCACTTAAAACTGTCTTAAACCAACGCCTTTATCCACTACGCTATGAGTCCACTTGGACAATTGAATAAAGGGTTGGGTTCAAAGTTCTGTGATGGCTCCCGATTACGATAAGGAGGGTCCCGATTATGACAAGAATGTTCCCGAGTTCGAAAAAGAGGTTCCCTAATTCAAAATAATACATAATATAAATTTATTTGGTAGTTTTATACTAGTCAAAGATAACAAAAAAATTTTCACAAAAAAAAAATTTTTAATAGTGTACTGTTAAATTTTTTAAAATGTTAAGAATAGTTTACCGTTAAATAAAAAGAAAAGTGAATGTAAGGTTCAAGATGACGGCATCATTTTTTGCATTTTTTCCCCAAACAAAAAGCGTCTTTGAAATTCTATGATGGTCCGCCTTTTTTGAACACAGGCTCTACTGAGAGAAAATATTTTGTAGGAAGGTTTTTTAAAAGATAACACAGACTTGAGTCCATTTATATAACATATCTATATTTAGTTGATCGGCAGCTGATAAAGAAGGAAGGGGGTGGGGTGAAAAATTAGTTTATTGTCTTGGCGTCGTTATCATCTTTTAAAAGACTGATGGTTCATTCAAACAGAGTTCTTCATTTAACGACAACCCAACCTGCTTGAAGATCTTTAGCAAAGAAACATAGAAATTCTTCAGATAAGAAACCACAATCTGGCAGTTGCTTAGTCTAGAGAAGATGCTTTTTTAACTACTGTGTGTGTGTCACATCAAGCCCTAGCACCTATATGATTGTCCCAACCTGCTTGAAGATCTTTAGCAAAGAAACATACAAATTCTTCAGATAAGAAACCACAATCTGGCTGTTGCTTAGTCTAGAGAAGATGCTTTTCTAACTACTGTTCGGGTCACATCAAGTCCTAGCACCTATATGATTGTCCCAACCCTATTGCCAAACCCCAACCCTTTTTATCATTTATGTGCTAGAAGGCAGTGGCTGATGGTCTTAATGTCCTGGGTATGTCATTAAATTCTATCTGATGGTGAAGTTTCAATTCTGAAGTTCTGGGGAATGTGGAGTATCCCACCATTACTCCCAGGTACACTCTGAACCGGAGTGGTAGTACCTGTTAGGATCCCATATTCTTCAGATAAGAAACCACAATCTGGCAGTTGCTTAATCTAGAGAAGATGCTTTTCTAACTACTGTGTGTGTCACATCAAGCCCTAGCACCTATATGATTGTCCCAACCTGCTTGAAGATCTTTAGCAAAGAAACATAGAAATTCTTCAGATAAGAAACCACAATCTGGCCGTTGCTTAGTCTAGAGGAGATGCTTTGCTAACTACTGTTCTGGTCATTTCAAGCCCTAGCACCTATATGATTGTCCCAACCCTATTGCCATTATGGCAAACCCCCAACCTATTTTATCATATATGTGCAAGAAGGTGGTAGCTGAGGGTATGGTTGCCCTGGGTATGATGTTAAACTATCTGGTGATAAAGTTCCAGTTCTGGAGCTCTGGGGTATGTGGAGTACCCCTTCATCACCATTGCTCCCAGGTCCACTCTGACTTGGAGTGGTAGTATCTGTTAGGGTCCCATCTATGGTTTAAATAGAAAAAAATTGAATACCCATCAAGAATTTTTAAAAAAAAATTTTTTGGGTATAAAATAACCCAACCACGGTTGACATGCCGTAAAATCCAAACAACTATTAAGGGAACTGTAGCTTTGTTCAGGATTTGAATGACAAGGTCGACATGCCATGTAATCTACTAACCAACTAATCAACCAATGGAAAAATGAGTACCCAGAATATGATGCTGGGTAAAAAAAGAAAAAAAGGAAAAAAAAAGAAAATTCAACTGCACGCATGTCTGTAGACTTGTTTTTACGTTTCATTTTTATATCTGCACCTGCAGAGATGTCTTCAGCATAAAATAACCCAACAAGTGTTAACATGCCATAAAATCTACCAACCAACCAATGGAAAAATGTGTATTCAGAATATGAAGTTGGGTAAAAAAATAAAAAATAAAAATTAAAAAAAGAAGAAAATACAACTACACACACATTTTTTAGACTTGTTTTTAAACTTTTGTGTATCCATCAAGAATGAATAAAAGAAAATGTATTTAGCATAAAATAACCCAAAAAGGGTTGACATGCCATAAAATCCAACCAACCAACCAAGAAGGAATTAAACAAAATGTCTTTGGTATAAAATAACCCAACAAGGGTTGACATATCATACCACTCAACCAATAATGAATAAAACAAATGTCTTTAGCATAAAATAACCCTAAAAGGGTTGATATGCCATAAAATCCAACCAAGCAAACAGTCAATGGAAAAATGTATATTCGGAATATGATGTTGGGTAAAAAAATAAAAATAAAAAGAAGAAAATACAACCACACTCACATTTTTAGACTCGTTTTTAAAATTTTAGACTGGTTTTAAAAATTTTAGACTGGTTTTAAAAATTTTAGACTTGTTTTTAAAATTTTGTGTACCCATGAAGAATGAATAAAACAAAATGTCTTCAGCATAAAATAACCCAACAAGGGTTTATATGGCATAAAATCCAACCAATGGAAACCGGTCAATGAAAAAATGTATATTCGGAATATGATAAAATAAAAATAAAAATTTAAAAAAGTAGAAAATACAACCACACTCACATTTTAGACTGGTTTTTAAAATTTTAGACTTTTTAAAAAAATTTTAGAGTGTTTTTTTTTTTTTAATTTTAGAGTGTTTTTTTTTTAATTTTAGACTTGTTTTTTTTTAATTTTAGACTGTTTTTTTTAAAATTTTAGACTTGTTTTTTTTTTTAATTTTAGACTTGTTTTTTTTTAATTTTAGACTTGTTTTTTTTTAAATTTTAGACTTGTTTTTTTTAAATTTTAGACTTTTTTTTAAATTTTAGACTTGTTTTTTTAAATTTTAGACTTGTTTTTTTTTTTACTTGTTTTTTTTTTTTTTTAGACTTTGTTTTTTTTTTAATTTTAGACTCGTTTTTTTTTTTAATTTTAGACTTGTTTTTTTTTAATTTTAGACTTTTTAAAAAATTTTTAGATTTAAAAAAAAAAAATTTAGACTTGTTTTTTAAATTTTAAACTTCTTTTTAAAATTTTAGACTGATTTTTAAAATTTTGTGTACCCATCAAGAATGAATAAAACAAAATTTCTTCAGCATAAAATAACCCAACAAGTGTTGACATGCCATAAAATCTACTAACAAACCAATGGAAAAATGTGTAAAAAAAAGAAATAAAAGAAAAAAAAGAAAAGAAAATCCAACCCCTCGCACATCTTTAGACTTGTTTTTACGTTTTATTTTTATATCCGCACCTGCAGAGATGAATTCTTTCAATCTCGCTATTTGTTTGGTTACGCTCTATCTTGTTAATTGCAACAGTGAGTTAATCCACTCAATGAACGACTCGTTTGACTCGTTATTTCATGGAGGACTTAATTGCCAACAGCAAGAATAAAAAAAAAGAAAAAAAAAGAAAGAAAAGGAGGCTGTTGAACCTGATTGGTCAGGTAGAATAATCCTCTATAAGGGTGAAAGAATTAATTCCCCACCCCCACCCCTAACACTTTCCGCACCCCCCTTTCCCATCCTGTCAGCATCTTAATTGTTGATTGGATAATACTAATCCTCATCCCTTATCCCTAAGAACTGTCTCCATCTAAAACTGTTTCACATTGCAGTGAACACGGGGCCGGTTTAGCTCAGTCGGTAGAGCTGATGGTAGGTTTGGCGCTCCACCTACAATGCAAAAACAATCTCCTGGGTTCGATACCGGCCCTCACCAACTCTGCTTAAGGTATCTGTGTGGTAAAGTGTGGAGCAGATGGTAGGAGTAGCACAGGGATCTGTGCAGTAAAATCAGGAGCTGGTGGTAGGTGTGGCACTCCACCTCCAATGCAAAAACAATCTCCTGGGTTCGATACCAATTCCGCTCAAGGTATCTGTGTGGTAAAGTTGACCGAGAAACGTGTGGCGGATGGGGAAACAACCTAATGATATTTTGGAACATCAATGTTTTCGTTTTGGATTCAAATTATTTTCAGCTCCTCTCTCGATGAGTGCGGAGTCAAAACAAGCTCTGAAGATGATTTTTATAAATCGAAATATTGTTCAATATTAACTATGAATATGATATAAAATATTTTCATTTTAACAGCATATTGTGTGTTTTCATATCCGTTTTATCTATACTTATATATATATGAGAAGTAAATACACAAAAGCGATGTGTTTATGATATGGCTTTTATTTTTAGCCGACAATTTTTGGGAGAATATGTGCTTAATTGAAGTCATACCTAATTTTGAAAGTTAATTAATTAATAATTAATTAATTAGGCGGGCATACCTATTTAAATGTAAGGCTAAACAAAACGAGAAAAATCAATCTCTGTATGTACATTTCGGCCTATTATTAGCCTCATCAGCAGAGCTATAGATAGGAAGACCGCCTTGTGCGTGATTCGAAACCCGACTGTCAAGCTGACAGGCGAGGGCCATAACCCCTACACCAACCGGACTTTCTTTAGATTTTTCGTTTTGTTTAGAAGTAGGTTTCTGTTCATCTTATAGTGACTTCTTCTACACGACAGTATGAGAAGTAAATACACACAAGCGGTGTGTTTATGATATGGCTTTTTTTAGCTGACAATTTTTGGGGAATATGTGCTTAATTGAAGTCGTACCTAATTTTGAAAGTTAATTAATTAATAATTAATTAATTAAGCAGGCATACCTACTTAAATATAAGGCTAAACAAATCGAGAAAATTGTTAACCTTTGCACTATGGTGATCTCCTTTAAATGCTGTCACATGACTTTGGTTGATATGCTCAAATTTTCACTGCTTTTGTAAGAGTCCCCCAATTATCAACATTAAAACCCGTTTACAAAACTGTTTGATAACAATGCATTGATTTTGGGTTTTAAAAAAAAGTTTTGATAATTATTTAATTGGCTATATATATTTTATAAAAGAAAAAATATACATCAATATTTGTTCCATTTAAGAGGCGAGGGCGCTAAATTTCCAATACAGTTTTCGACCCCAAAAAATATGGGTGATTGATACTAAAGTAAAGTAGTTATTAATTTTTTTTAATAATATGACATATTAAACTTAAAATCGGGCTTTATCTCAATTTTTAATCAAATATATATATATATATATATATATATGAGTATGAAAAGGTGGAATGAAAACATCACACAATGCTGTTAAAGAAGAAAACAATTTTTAATATAATCATAGCTGATACTGATCAATATTTCGATTTTACAAAAATATATTAATATATATATATATGTATGTATGTATATGTATGTATGGGAGTAAATATGGAAAATAAATCTGACAATATAAAGAAAATTTGAAAAAACAAGTGTTCCGAAAATGGGATGAATTTTATTATCATAAATAAATAATAATAATAATAATAATAAATAATAATGATAATAATAATAATAAATAAAATAATAATGATAATAAAATTCATCCCATTTTCGGAACACTTGTTTTTTCAAATTTTCTTTATATGTATGTATATAAACATGTATATACACATATTTATACACACATATATATATACATATATAGACACATATAAGATTGTTAACCATTGCGCTATGGTGGGCCCCTTCAATCGTCACCATGTTGATTTTGTAGTGTTAGTTCCGTATTTGCCTGGGAGAGTTGTCTGCCCGGTTTAGTTTGTTGGTGCCCGCTAGGGGAATTAGTATTTAAGCGGCTGGTTCAAAAGGCTTCTCCCTCTTTTCCTGTAGCTGATACTACGAGACACATGGGAGTTAAGGTCTCCCCCGTCTCGTTGGGGCTTTTGGGCTGTAAGTTCTTCACACAGCATGGACTACCCCTAGTCTCATGTCTGTACTTTTATATGTTATCTTGTACCATTCATGAATGTGTCTTCATCTTTATTTATGTACTCTTTGTTTATGTACCCTTTTACCTATGTACTGTACTATATGTGCTGTACTATATTAAATGTTTTGTCTGTCAACCTTCGTTGGAGTCTTGTATTCAAAGTATAATACTTTGAACCTTTCTTACAATTTGATCAAATTTTCACTGCTTTTCTAAGAGTTCCCCAATTATCAACATTAAAACCTGTTTACAAAACTGTTTGATAACGATGCATTGATTTAATTTCTTTTTTTTAAATATTTTTTCATTTAAATTTATTTTTCACTGTTGCTATTTATAATGAACTTCATTTTACGAGTGAAAAGAAACAAAAACTGTAAACGCATCTCGTGAACAGTTCACCCATGAAGTGAAGTAATGGATACTTTCGTTAAATTAGAATTTCAAGATTGTGCATCTCTCGTCTCGATTGAAGAGCACTGGCTAGGAAAACAAGATTGAAGGAGATTACTACAGCTTTCTGCTGAAGATAAATTTGTTTTTAGGTGAGAGAAAAAAAAAAAAATGTTCAAATCGTAGGTGGATATTGAGAATTCTTAAAAGATTTGCAGAAAAATAATTCATATCTAAAAATACTATCTTTCCATAGGTTAATGATAATATATATATATTTATATATAGTTGAATGGAGTGACAAAAGTTTAGCTTTTATTCATTTGTTTGGGAATGATATTACAACCAATGGTTTCCTGCTAAAGCATTCATCAGGTAAATGATATAGTTTTTTTAAAAAACACTATTTCGTTTACCTGATGAATGCCTTAGCAGGAAACCATTGGTTGTAATATCATTCCCAAATAAATAAATAAAAGCTAAACCTTTTATCTGTCACTTCATTCAACTGTTAACGCTCTATCACAGATATTGAGCACTTTTCTAATAACACTGTACGTTGGATTACTATTACTTTTTCTAGTATACTAGTGCCAACCATACACCATACACACTAATATATTTATATATATGTAGTCCTTTGTAAGTATTGGAGAATTGAAAATAAAGTGCTTGATTATGGGTGTAAGAGCTGTATTTATTTATTTATTATAGTGTACAATACATTTAAGCAGCATGTTGCCACCTTTCTTCAAGACAACACACCTGTTAAGAAATACAATGTTCAAATCGTAGGTGTATATTGAGCATTCTTAAGAGATTTGCATAAAAAATAATTTATATCTAAAAATACTGTGTTTCCATAGGTTAATATATATTAATATATATATATTTATAGTATATATTATTATTTATATTTTGCTTGAAGGCAATTATAATGCCTTGATAATTATAGAAAATAATCATGACAAGTGAACCTCGGCAAAGAATTGTGCAGTGTGTAGAATATCGTACAGAAATAATAATATATACTTTATCAACAATGCTTCTAAAAAACAAACATCCAAAAATGTTATTTCCTTCGCCGTAAAGCATAGGCCTGGTTTGTTATTGTTCACTCAACGTCCCTGTACCTCATAGGGTAGAGGCATATCATTATCATTGACAGGTTAATTTCGCATGGATTGTCCGCTGTGTATCGGTGGCCAAAGTGGTAAAGTCTCTGACTCTCCTGCTGAAGTCCGGTTTCAATTTCTGTTGGAGGGAAGTCATTAGTATACATCGCAGTCTGTACGATGTTCTACACACCACACAATTCTTTGCCGAGGTTCACTTGTCATGATTATTTTCTATAATTATCGAATTTTATGCGATATATGCATTGTAATTGCTATCAAGCAAAATATAAATAATAATATATACTTTATTCAACAATGCTTCTAAAAAACAAATATCCAAAAATGTTATATATATTTATATATATGTAGTCCTTTGTAAGTATTGGAGAATTGAAAATAAAGTGCTCGATTACGTATGTAAGAGCTGTATTATTTATTTATTTATTATAGTGTACAATACATTAAGGTGCAATTGTTACCATTGGTTTCCAGGCAGCATATATTCAAATAAAAAATGCTAAAAAACTACTGTTTTTTAAAATCTCAACCAGTTGACTCATCTGAAGATTGCATAAGCATGAAACTTAAATTATGAGTTTAAATCATCCATAATACCATTACTATTATTATATATTATATATATATGTGAGTATAGATAAAAGGATATGAAAACAACACAATATGCTGTTAAAGTGAAAAATTTTATATCATATTCATAACTAATATTAAACAATATTTCGATTTATAAAAATCATCTTCAGGGCTTGTTTTTTACTCCAGACTCATTGAGAGCTCTGAAGATGATTTTTATAAATAATAATTGTTCAATATTAGCTATGAATATGATATAAAATGTTTTCACTTTAGCAGCATATTGTGTTGTTTTCATATCATTTTATCTATACTCATACAGTTGGATTCATTTCCTTTCTCTTTAACTTTATATATATATATATCTTAGAAAGGAAGGAAAAACTCAACACTTATTCCATAATAAATTTATTTCGACCAAAATTGGGGCCTATATAAATCCAAGTTGATTTAATATAGCTCCCCAAAATCCAGTCTCATCAGATGAAAGATCAAGTTATTTGAATTGCACAACTGAGAAGTAAAATTTTTCAGTTGTGCAATTCAAATAACTTGATCTTCCATCTGATGAGACTGGATTTTGGGGAGCTATATTAAATCAGATTTATATAGGCCCCAATATTATGGAATTACGGTGTTGAGTTTTTCCTTCCTTTCTAAGATAAATATTGCTCTGTATATAATCTAAAAAGTTTATTATACATTGAGCTCTCTTAGTGATTTAAAGATTCACTGTATTTATACATACTGGATCATACAATAATAATACAGTGTGTCTTAGAAATCACATACAGAATCATCCCTTACTACCAAGTTTTGGATACCTCTTATATATATATATATATATATATATATATATATATATATATATATTTTAAAACTTGAGGTAATCTTGTATATTATGAACACAAAAGTAGTTGAGCGGTGATATAAAAAATAAGTTTACAATGTATTAGATATTTGAACTGAGCATTAAATATATTCATCAAATTGCTTTAATTTTTCTCTAAGAGAAAATTTTTTAAAATTTTTTCCCAATTTTTAAGATGGAAAATTATCTTTGATCCAGACATTTTTTGTTAAACTGGCAGAGTTCAAAATAAAATGAATTAAAGAAATCAAAACAATCATTTTTAAGTTAGCTGTTGGCTGAGACTATTAATAAAGCCCATCCCTCTCCCAGTCTTTCATTAAAGTTAAAAAAAAAAAGAAAAGAAAAAAGAAAAAGGTAATGTGCTAGCTGGGTTAGTGTTTAAGATTTATTTGAATGCTAGCCTAACAGAGAAAAAGCAGTCAGTAATTTTATCTAGTTGTTTAAACTATTTTTTTTCTATTTTTTATTTCCATAGGTGATCAACCAAACATTGATTAAGAAGGAGAAGAAGAAGGGGGAAGAAGAAGAAGAAGAAGAAAGAAGAAGAGAAGAAGAGAAGAAGAAGAAAAGAAGAAGAAGAAGAAGAAGAGAGAAGAAAGAAGAAGAAGAAGAGAAGAAAGAAGGAAAAAAAAGAAAAGAGAAGAAGAAGAAGATTGAAGAAGAAGGGGGAGAAAAAGGAAAGAAAAGATTGAAGAAAGGTGAGAGAGAAGAAGAAGAAGATTGAAGAAGAAGAAAAGAGAGAAGAAGAAGAG
>CM042180.1:881670-896670 GCA_023376005.1 Doryteuthis pealeii
TATATATATAAAGAGAGAGAGAGAAAGAGAGAGAAAAGAATACACACACACACTTATATATATGTAGAGAGAGAGAGGGCCGAGAGACAAAGAATTATATATATATATATATATATATATATATATATATATATAGAGAGAGAGAGAGAGAGAGAGAGAGAGAGAGGGGAGAGAGAGAGAGGGGAGGAGAGAGGAGAGAGAAAAGAAACAGAGAAAGAAACAGAGAGAAATAGCGAGAGAGTGAAAGAGAAAGAGAGAAAAAGAAGAGAGAAGAGAGAGAGAGAGACAAACAGACAGACAGAAAAATAAAAGAATTTATTGGATAATATTCAGAACAGATGTTGTGCCATATCAAGAAGTCATTCTTTCACAGAGTCTCTTTTCTGAAAAGCGTCACTTCTAATAGTGCCATTTTGCTGAACAGACAATTCCTTCCTCTTAGGAAAAGACAACAAAAAAAAAAAAAAAGAAAAAAAAGAAAATATACGAAAATAAATGAATGAATAAAAAGAAAAGTTTGTTGTCCAATTTAAACAGCAAAAGTCAACGACTTTTTTCGTTTTTTTTTAATTCAATAGAAACTTCAAAATGAAACTTGTCTTCCACATTTACTAGACCAGCCGTTTATTCAGCTCCAAATTTTGAAATATATTTTTCTCATTGAATAAATTTACCTAGAGAAAGTTTAAGACAATTTTTCGGTAATTTATAAGGAAGTGCGTCCCGGTCCCCTGCCTCTGAAATTGCTGTCCGGTGAATTTTAAAATAACAACCCCAAGCTTCGGCGCCACATCAGTGTTACTTGAAAGAAAACAACCAACTTAGGGCGTTAAATGTATTTTTGGGGTGGGTTGGGGGGTCTCTTTTTGTCTTAATTCTTGTTTATTTATTTTTTTCCATTCGAAAGAAAAAAACATTAAACCTTTTGTCGTAATTCTTATTTTTCTACAAGTCCATGAAACTATGGTGGTTGTAATGAGTGGGTGAATATATATATATATATATATATATATATGGGTAATCACAACAAACACACCATAAGGTCACATATATTAAGACAGAAAAACAAATAACTCATAAATTCAACAAGTAATATTTGTATTAAAACAAATAGGTTACAGTAGTCACGAATACTGAGCAAAGTCCTGCAGAAATATGCTTTTTTTAAAAGTTAATGTAATTATAGGATGGAAGAGTTGAGTTCTATATATCAGCAGTGAAGTAACTTGTAGAGAGAGAAAGATATAGATATAACTTGTAATACCTTCAGCGGTAGGCAAATATTTCTTAAGTTGAGAGACATGTACTATTCATCTTCTGAACTGTTCTTTGAAAACCTTCCTTATTTATATCACTCCCTAGGATTGAAATAAAAAAGGGTTGGGTCATTTCTGCCTTTAGAAAAGATTATATATATATATATATATAATATATATATATATTATTGAGCTCCAAATTTTGAAATATATTTTCTCCATTGAATAAATTTATCTAGAGAAAGTTTAAGACAATTTTTCGGTATTTTATGAGGAAGTGCATCCCGGTCCCCTGCCTCTGAAATTGCTGCCCGGTGAATTTTAAAATGACGACCCCAAGCTTCGGCGCCACATCGGTGTTACTTGAAAGAAAACAACCAACTTAGGGTGTTAAATGTATTTTAGGGGGGGGGGGTCTCTTTTTGTCTTAATTCTTGTATATTTATAGAAATTTATCATATTTCTTGTTTAGATAGTTTTGAACAGACTGAGATAGATAGATAGATAAACAAAATATCTATCTCCATTTGTTCATATCTATCTATATAGAGTCTTACCCCTCTGCAGTGGTGCATTCTAACTCCCCAGCCGACAGGGCAGTATATATATAAAAGACCAGGACTTAAAAACTGAGCAAAGCAGTAGGAATGACAATTTCCTAAATCTAAATTATGGGAAAAAAATTACAAAAGAAAAAAACCTATTTCTCTGAATCTTTGAGATGAGACTTGATAATTTGTATTATTCGGACTATTGTTCTCATCTTTATTGTTATCTGTACTATTTCTCTTAAGTATTTAGATGAGGCTTGATAATTTGTATTATTCGGACTATTGTCCTCATCTTTATTGTTATCTGTGCAATGTTTTGGTCGATGTGCCCTCCGACCTTCTTCAGTTCGAGAAAGTTCCAGAGTCCAAAAAGAAATACCTGAAGAAGGCCAGAAGGCACATCAGCCGAAACGTTGTACAGAGGACAATAAAGATGAGGACAACAGTCCGAATAATCCAGATGATACAAAAGAAAAATCTCTTGAAATTATTTAAAACATTTATCTGTTCATCATCATCATTTACCCCCCTCCCCCATCAAAATATCTAATCCATATTTGACCGTTTTGATTAGAGTATTTGACCTGAAATAAAATCTAAAAATACAAGAATTACATTTTATGTATCATAAATTCAACGAAAGATTTGTGATGAGAGTGGGCGGGGTAGCAGTCCGCGTGTGTGTGTGTGTGTGGAGGGGGGTTAATTGGGTTATAACTCCAAATACTAGAAGCTTTATACATAAAACAATACAAACCATCCTTAAACAAAATTAATTTCCAATGCAGTACACACATTTTAAAATGCCTATAGCACCTTTCTCATCAATTCTCCTCCTTCCAGCCTCCACATTAATATAATTTTTTTTAAAAACTAAATAAAAAAACTAAAAAAAAAACTGGAACACATCACCCCTGATGATGGCACTTCGAAGTGCCAAAAGTACACGGGACCTGAACTTTGGTGGACTTATCCACGAATTCCACCCAAATATTAAAAAGTTAGCCAGAAAACTTGAAAAGATCAAAAATAAAATTGTTAAACAGGAGATGTGTCTTTTGTTTAATTCTACATGTATAAATGAAAGAAAGCTGCCCAAATACACACACACACACACACATATATATATATATATATATATATATATCAGTCTTTGAGTTTGCTTTTTTGTGCTAGAGTTTGTGCATACGCATTGTTTGTGTGTTTACATGAGATATAAATCCAACTACTTTCCCTCCAGCTATGGGTAAATAGTAGGGCAGACTGGGCTCTTTAACCTTGACTAGGTAACCAGTCTAGGAGAAGACTACGTAATAAAAATTAGTATTCAACGTAATAAAAATTAGCGACATATAATACTTAGTACTTTGTCTTAGTTTTTGTTCAATACTGAAAATGTCATTCAACTGATTTAATTCCCAGTCTTACCCCCACCCCCGAGGCATCCTACCACCCAACCCCACGCCTCAACCCGGACCTAAAATGATAAATGAGAATTTCGCTTTTTGGTTGGCCTATTAGAATTGCTTTATTAAAACAAACAAAGGGAAACCTATTTTTTTTTAATCAACTCAGGAGAGAGAGAGAGGCTCACTCGGTGTGTGCAGCAAAGTCATCGCATGTGTAGGCGTATTATACAGATGATAAAAAACAAAAACTATTGAGACAGAAGGTTGTTTTTTTTTTTGTTTTTTTTTTTGGGGGGGGGGGTAATTTCAAAATTGAAACAAGCTGATTTTGGTTAGTTCGGTGGTTACATGGTTTAATGGTATATCAATGGCATTTGTTGGAATGTTACATAATTATTAGATATCCTAACACTTATGTACCATTAGTGTAGAAACCAAAATGGCTGTTATAATTTGCAGCCGGCGGCCTTGAAGGATTGAGTGACTCGGCTTGACCTCAGTCTGATCCTCCTTCTGGGGGATACCGTGAGAATCGGTGGAGAAGACCCTCTTCCGGTTTAGATTAGAAAGAGAGTTTAGTATTATCTGCGTTATTCGGACTATTGACCCCATCTTCATTGTTATTTGTACAACGTTTCGGCCGATATACCCTCTGGCCTTCTTCAGGTATTTCTTGTCGGACTCGGGAACCTTCTTTTCAAACTCGGAAACTTTCTTGTCGTATTCAGGAGCCATCACAGAACTTTGAACCTTAAATACCTGAAGAAGCCGGAGGTATATCGGCCCGATACAATAATGAACAAATTTAAACACAGAACAACCAAACATGAAAAAAGAGTGTTAAGCGCACGGCTCGCCATACTCACGCAGAATTAAATAACTAAAGCAAATCGAAGTCTTGGGTTATTATCTAAAAACTACCAATGACACAGGCTTCTGATAAAGAGAAATCACCAATGGAAGACCATGAAGTCTCCAAGACGAAGTCCAGACGCTATAAGAAGAACGTAAGATACCAAAGAAGAATAATAGAAGTATTTTCTGAGAATTTGTTTTGTTTTGTTTTATTGATTGCAATATTTTTCTTGTGTAATGTTTGGTTTTTAACTCTCAAAAGAAAAGACATTGGAAGTGAAATGTCACTTTGTTCAAATACTTTTGAGCACTACTAAAAAGCAATGTTGTTAATAGCTAAGTTTACTGAGTTCTTTAAAGAATAATAAATTAAAAAAAAAAACACTATAAAAATATGACCGCCAGCTTACTAAGCAAAGATACAAGGTAAATAGATCAATTACCAATTGCTAGGTTAAATTAACTTGTCCTGTGAGATCTTTTCACTTTTTCATTATAGGAGAAACAGATTATTCCTTTATCATTATTTAGGTACTATATAACATTGAGTCAATCCTTATATATTTTCAATCCTCTGCACAAATAGGATGTGACACAAGGTCAATTTCTTGAGCAGAATTTAACAGGTTTGAATTTAGAGTATTCCTTCTCCTAGACTGGTTACCATACCAAATTAAAGAGCCTGTTAGGGTGATGTTCTATATGATACTTATATTAACTGCAATATTTTTCTTCCGTAATTTTTGGTTTAGAACTTTCAAAAGGAAAGACATTAAAAGTGAATTGTGTATGAAAAAGCTTACTAAGCAAAGATACAAGGTGAATAGAGCATTTAACAATTGCTAGGTTGAATTAACATGTCCCGTGAGATTTTTTTCCAAGATTTCATCAGACATTATTTATAGCAGAAATAAATGATTCCATTCTCATTATTTAGGTACTATATGACACTTATATTGCTTGCAATATTTTTCTTGTGTAATGTTTGGTTTTGAACTCTCAAAAGAAAAGACTTCGGAAGTGAAATGTCACTTTGTTCAAATAATTTTGAGCACAACTGAAAGGCAATGTTGTTAATAGCTAAGTTTACTGAGTTCTTTAAAGAGTAAAAAAAAAATTTTTTTTTAAAAACTCTATAAAAATATGACCGCCAGCTTACTAAGCAAAGATACAAGGTAGATAGAGCAATTAGCAATTGCTAGGTTTAATTAACTTGTCCTGTGAGATCTTTTAACTTTTTCATTATAGGAGAAACAGATTTTTCCATTCTCATTATTTAGGTACTATATGACACTTATATTGATTGCAATATTTTTCTTGCATAATGTTTGGTTTTGAACTCTCAAAAGAAAAGACATCGGAAGTGAAATGTCACTTTGTTCAAATAATTTTGAGCACTACTAAAAGGCAATGTTGTTAATAGCCGAGTCCACTGAGTTCTTTTAAAAAAAAAAAAAAAAAAAAAAAGAGTTACTATAAAAATACGAGCGCCAACTTTAAAAATACCAATTCCTTGTTTCTGGAATTCTGCCATTGACCATTCCCCCCCCCCCCACCCCCAGTAGTTGATTCCCATTTTCAAATTCCAATGGCTTACCAATAAACAATAAACTGGCAATGGACACATACCGGAAAAACAGTCGTTGGCAAAATTCCCAATTGGTTCCATTCAGTTTTGCTCGGACTAAAACCATTGAATAATTCTCCCCTCCTCCCATTGCATAAGAATGACCACGGTAAAAGGACACGCTTTCTGTCTCAGATTTTTTTTGGGGGAAGACCACTGTCTTTCTCACTATCTCTCTTCCTCTTTTACTCACTCTTACTCTTTCTTTTACTCTCTCTCTCTTTCTCTTTTCTCTCTCTTATTCTCTCTTTCTCTCTCTTATCTCTCTCTCTTCTCTCTCTTTTCTCTTTCTCTTCTTCTCTTTTTCTTCTCTCTCTCTCTTCTCTCTCTCTCTCTCTCTCTCTCTCTTACTCTCTTTCTCTTTTACTCTCTCTTTCTCTCTCTTTCTCTCTTCTCTCTCTCTCTCTCTCTCTCTCTCTCTCTCTTTCTCTCTCTTTTCTCTCTCTATTCTCTTCTTATTCTCTCTTTCTCTCTCTCTCTCTCTCTCTCTTTTACTCTCTCTTATTCTCTTTCTCTTACTCTCTCTCTCTACTTTCTCTTTCTCTCTCTCTTCTCTTTCTCTCTCTTATTCTCTCTTCTTCTCTCTTTCTCTTTACTCTCTCTATCTCTCTTTCTCTCTCTTTTACTCTATCTATTCTCTTTCTCTTTCTCTCTCTTTCACTCTCTTACTCTCTTATTTTCTCTCTTCTCTCACTCTCTCTTATTCTCTCTTTCTCTTACTCTCTCTTCTCTCTCTCTCTCTTTTACCTTACTCTCTACTCTCTCATCTCTCTCTCTTCTCTTTTAACTCTCTATTTCTCTTTTATACCCTCTTTCACTCTCTCTTTCTCTATTACTCTCTCTCTCTTTTGCTTCTCTGAAATTTGGTTGGTTGGTTGTTTTTTATGGCATGTAAGAGGTGTTTTGGTTTGGGAAACTAAACTGGGTCTTGTGTGAGGCTCCATTTCTGGAAATCCTGTGGCTGAGCAGGAGAAGGAAAATCTCTGAATTCAAACCCGTTAAACACCACTTAAGAAATTGACCTTGTGTCACATCCTGCTCGTGCGGAGGGTTGGTAAATATGTGGTTCCAGTTTTTGTTTCGTTATTTTCTCTAAAAAAAAAATATTCGAAGGTTTTTCTTTCATTAAATATTTGGGCCTAAGTAAAATAATTTCTCGGTTTTATAATATGAGCGATAGATTTGTTCTTGCACTAAAATGTCGGTCGAGTCGAAAAAGATATGGCTTGGCGATAGAGGAAGCCTTTTAGGGATGCTGGGTTCGGTTTTCTAAAATATTTTTTGTTACCTTTTGATAGCTGGTCCATTTTTTTTATCTGAAAGATATAATTCACACACACACACACCACACACAACACACCACATATAAGTAAATGGAAAGGAATGGAATCCGACAATAGAGGAAAAAATGAGTAAAGAAAGAAATGTAGATGGATAAAAATGAATTTTATCGAAACTGATGAAGGTCGTAAAAATCTCTCTCTGTGTACGAATATTTTTACATTTTCCCATTATTATTATTATTATCATTCATTTCAACTTTTCATCGATTATTTAATAATGATAAAGCTAAATCCGTAATATATTTGGATAAACGGACCGAAACACATGTGTAAGTGATATCGATTAAAGTTTGATTCTCGATAAAATTCATTTTTATCCATCTACATTCTTTCTTACTCATTTTTCCCATGAGAATATGTGCTTTTAATTTTAGTCAGACTAATTTTTTTTTTTTTGAAAGTTAATTCATTTATGGTTAATTAGGCGGGATTTATACTAACTTAAAGTAGAGGCTAAAACAAATCAGAAAAATCAATTCTGAATATATATTTCGACTAATTAGGTCTCTTCAGCAGAGGGGCTTCATGATACTAGAGCCGCTCTGCTGAAGAGACCTAATAGGTCGAAATATATATTCAGAGATTGAATTTTTCTCGATTTGTTTAGCCTACATTTAAGTAGTTAAATCCGCCTAAATTAACATAATATGAATTAACATTTCAAAAAAAAAAAAAAAAATTAGGTCTGACTAAAATTAAAAGCAGCATATTCTCCCAAATCACTGTCGCTGAAAATAGCTAAAAAGTGTTTACATTTGCATATATATAATATATATATTATTATAATATATATATACATATACAGGCGTGCGGCATAAGTAATGCCCTTGTTTTAAGTGGAACAAAATTAAAGCCTTTTTGATTATCTTTATTTTTTCGACCATAGAATTTTACTCTGTTTCCTTTGTTAATCTCTGGTTGATATAAAATATGAAAAAATGAAGATTTTAGCAAAATTAATTAAAGAAAATATACATTATAAGATATGAAATTAAAAGGGCGTTACTTTATGCCTACCCGTATGTATATGTATATATATTATATATGAAAGTACGTAATAAACATTGTGTTTATCTGATATGGCTTTTAGCCGACAATTTTGGAGGATATGTGCTTAATTGAAGTCAACCTAATTTTTTGAAATAATTAAATAATTAATGAATTTAGGACGGGGCATAATGTTTCAATGTTAAGGCTAAACAGATCTGAGAAATGTAATCCCTGCATGGTACATTTAACCTATTAGGTCTCTATATATATATATTATATATAATATATTATGTTGTGTGTTATTGGGAGATGTAAGTGTTCACACAACAACAATAACGACTCTGATAGGTACATCATACTTCCCACACACACACATATATATATATAATATATATATAATATATAATCTCGAAATATTAGGGGAGTTGTAAAACCAAATTTGGGTAAGAAATCTAAAATTTACTGTTGTTCAGAAAGGGTCATAACAAGCAATGGCTACTTCTTCTTTTTCTTCTTTCTCACCCCTCCCCCTATGAATAATAAGATTATTTGCCTTCAGGCAACATAGGATAATTGTTATAAAATGAATGAAGAGATTTTTAGTTCTGATATTTTTAAAATTTTATTTCATACTAATTAATTCATCATTTCTTAACTAGTTTCAAAGATATTTTATAGTATTGTGGGGGAGTCTCTGTGGTTTAGTGATAATGATATGTTAGAAAGCGAGTTGAACTCCAGTTGCGCTATTAATTCCCTTCAGGAAATTTTTTTTGCCATCTGAGGTGGAGCGCCACAGCCTACCATCAGCCCTCCTCACACATACACTGCATATCTCTGTGCTAACTCATACGCTGAGTGCAAGGGCCAGTATTTCCAGACTCCAAGAAGAACATATTACATGCCAGCACAATAATTGGAACAAACATCCCAGCTACTAAGCAAGTTTGAAATCACTTTGGGCTAATACCTTAGGAAAAATGTAACCATTGCATCACCTAACTAATGCTGAAATTGTGAAGCTATCGTTCTCTACAATATGGCTCTCTTTTACGATACGCCGGGTTTGTTTCCAAACATTTCACCACATATAGTAATCAGTAAGTTTTAGCTCTGAAAAAAGTTATGAACACCTTCAACCACCCCAGCTATGGATTTAAATAGTCTATTACTTAATTATTTCAAGATTATTATACTATATATATATATAATATATATATATATGGTATTTTGTGGAAAAAGTGACTTACCGTGTAAATGGTCCAGTGGTTAATTGATTCAAGTTTCACAATGATAAGACAGCCGACATAACATATAAGTGCTCAATACTTGAGTAGAGCAAATTTATTATCATAAAGGTATGCGGTAATAACCTACTCAGTTTCGGCCATAAGGATCTTCAGGGTTTAAATCCACTGGATTAATTTCAGATATTGATTAATATGCAGTCGATCAATATCTGATAAATCCAGTGGATTAACCCTGAAGATCTCTTATGGTTTGAAAACCTCGTGTAGGTTATTACCGTGTACCTCATGATGATAATATATTATTATATATATCAATCAATCAATCAGACTATCTTTTTGGTACAAATAATGTTCAATATATGTGAAATAATAATTGAAAAATTTTTTGTCATAATGCAGTGCCACATTGGTGATTATTGATCTTGCTAGGAAAAAAATCAGAAAATCATCAAAACTTAAAATTGATTGACTTTAAGACTTTTATGATAGCATTTTTGGGTTTTCATGGGCAAAAATGTTATGAGCGCGAATTTTAAGTAGTAAGAAAGCTCTAGAACTCATTTCTACAGACAAGAATAGATTACAAAGGTCTCAATTTTTCCGCCAACAACACCAAATTTGGGAGAGCTAAAATCGCACAACAATCAGCTAATTTGGAATTGGAAGCTCATTTAGGGATTGTCTAAGTAACTAGTCCATACCTGGAAAAATTGGTGGATGGACAATTTTACTTTTTTCTGGCATTGATTTGACATGAATTACCTTAGGATCTATAGTTAATTTTGTATATAGTTTATATATAATATATATATATATATATATATATAATAAGTTAATCTATACAAATTGTTATGTATCATCTCTATAAATAATAATATTTACTATACTTAATTTTAATAAAATGTGTATGTGTATATATATATAGGATTAACAATATATATATATAAGATTTTGACTGTATTATATTATACATATATATATAGTACTACTAATAGATTATATATATATCGTATATATAATATTATTAAAAATCAAGAGCGCTATTAACATATATATGTTATAACACACTATGGATATAATAAAATGAAAGAACAGTATATATATATATATATATAATATATATCATAAAATTTTATATACATGTGTTTGTGTGGGTATAGTGTGTGTTATATAAATATATATGATATTATATATATATATATATACTATTAATGAAATGCTATTTATATTGCTTTCACAACCATTTAGTTTTAAAAAATTTAAATTACGTCATAAGATGAGTGACAAATTAAGGTCATGACTTATGTGTTGACCACACACAACAGGAAAGGGTGTGTCAGTGTTTGCGGCGGCAGGGGTGGGTGATGCTTAAACTATTCAGTCCAGTGGCAAACTATTAAGGGATATTAAAAAATAAAGAGTTAAACTTTTTTTTTTCTTTTTCTTAATCTCAAGAAACCGTTTCTATAATTCATAAATAAGATATTCCTTGGTATGGTAGCTGTTTGGAATGATATAAGTAATCTGGTGATATAATATATATATATATATATATGATAGTGTGGCAGAAATAACCTACTCGAGTTTCACCATAGAATCTTCGGGCTTAAATCAACTGAATTAATCAAAATATTGAGTTAATTACAGATTAATATATACAATATATAGTTATGTATAGTTATATACATTGTGCTGCAGTAGCTGAATTAATCAAGTACCTTGATTAATTCAGTGGATTTAACCCTGAAGATCTTTATGCTGAAACTCGAATAGGTTATTTCTGTACACACTATATTTGATAAACTGCTCGACTTATGTATGAGCACTTCATATTTGTCTAGAATGCTTATCCAGGGAAAACTTTCATATGATTGTCTTTTCTTTTCTTTATAATATTTTTTTCTCCAGGTGAAAATTTGATATTGTGTAAATGTCAGCTATAAAAACCGGGTTTTTTAAGGTATACCTAAATGTTCGGTTTCTTCAGCCAACGCATAAAAAACATTCTGGACAGTTAGGACACTAACCGATCAACTTTTTATTACTGTCGGAGTTTAGAATAAAAATAATAATTATTCATAGACATGATACAAAACACGTTGTTGCTGAAGTAAAATTTAAAAAAAAAACTTTATAAAAACAAATTCATTTTGTGGCACATTCTTTTTTGTAAAATATCAATTTCCTCCCGTTGGACACTAACAACACTTATATATATATATATATGTTATATGTATAATATATATATATATATATATATTATATATATAAGAGAGAGAGAGAGAAAGAGATGAAAGAGAGAGAGAGAGACGAGAATGAATAGAGAATAAAGAGAAAACTATTGAATAAAAGGGTGCTCAATGCTAATAAAGCAGAGCAGTTTATAATCAATAGTATGCGTATTATGGATGATTTAAACTCATAACTTTAAGTTTCATGCTTATTGCAATCTTCAGAGAGTCAATGTGAGATTTTAAAACCAGTAGTAATGTTTTTAGCGTTATATAGTGTTTTTTGAATAGAGTTTTCATCTGGTGCTGGAATATCTTGTAGAGTAGTTGAAAGTAGCCACTTCCATAATGTGGTTTACGTACATTTCTAAAGTGCTAACTGAATAAATAGGACATTGCAATATAGAATGAACAGAGATATAAATGAGAAAAGTATGGATAAAGTTGCTCCCAATGATAAAAATAATCAAAGGTATGAATCAGCTTATCTCCTCCAGCTATGGGTAAACAGAGGGCAGACTAGGTTAGGCAACCAGTCTTTTCTACCCAAATGCTCTAACCGATGAGCTAACCGGCCACTTCAAATATGTAAAAAAAGTATAATAAATGAACCTCTTTATTGGCAGGACCCTGTGAGTATACCACAATATGATAATTTAATTATTACAATCGGTTGATTTAATGTTACTTAAGCGCTATTGCTAAAATATTTCAATAGTGTGAAAAGAAGTGTAATTTAAATTTTAAACTCTCTTGACTGGCAGGACCTGTGGATGTACCACAATATGATAATTTAATTATTACAAATGTTTGATTATATTTTACTTAAGAGCTATTGCTAATAGTTCAATTATTAAAAAAATTATAATGAATCTTGACTAGAAGGACCTGTGGATATACCACAGTATGATAATTTAATTATTACAATTGCTAAATGTGTTTAAGTATGTACAAAAATATAATAATCTTGACTAACCCTTTCTTCAATCCACGGGGATATTCTGTTCTCATTCTGCTAACCATAGCTGGGGTAAGGTGTTAAGCTGTGTTAATTATCATTCTGTTACTGCTGCCCTGACCAGGGTTGAGCCTGCACCTAGAGATAACTGTCTCTTAGAAACTGTGTTAACCTACGCCTTTATCCACCATGCTATGTGTCCAATTGTTAGGGTTAGGTTTAAAGTTTTTGTGATGGCTTCCGATTATGGACAAGAAAGTTCCCAAGACCGACAAGTTCCCAAGTCGACAAGACCCAAGTCCGAAAAAGACCCAAGACAAGAAGGTTCCCACCTTCCCACCGACTTCCCAAACCCAGTTTCCCAAGTCCGACAAGAATAACTTCCCAAGTCCGACAAGAAAGTGTTAAGAAGAGTAAGTCCGAAATAAGACTAAGTTACAATAAATGTTATACAGATAACAATGAAGATGAGGATAGTCCAAATAATACTAATTATTCATAATAATAATGAAATTTATTGTGTACAGTGCTCAGGTGCACCAAAACTCATCAAAGTCTCATGTCTAGTACATAGAATAATGTATTAGTATCAGGAACATGATTAGCATACAGTAATAATATACATGTATGTGTACAGTGCTCAGGTGCACCAAACTCATAAAGTCTCATGTCTAGTACATAGAATAATGTATTAGTGTCAGGAACATGAATAGCATACAGTAATAATATACATGTATGTGTACAGTGCTCAGGTGCACCACAACTCATCAAAGTCTCATGTCTAGTACACAGAATAATGTATTAGTGTCAGGAACATGAATAGCATACAGTAATAATATACATGTATGTGTACAGTGCTCAGGTGCACCACAACTCATCAAAGTCTCATGTCTAGTACATAGAATATGTATTAGTGTCAGGAACATGAATAGTTACAGTAATAATACATGTATGTGTACAGTGCTCAGGTGCACCACAACTCATCAAAGTCTCATGTATAGTACAGAATAATGTATTAGTTCAGGAACATGAATAGCATACAGTAATAATATACATGTATGTGTACAGTGCTCAGGTGCACCACAACTCATCAAAGTCTCATGTCTGTACATAGAATAATGTATTAGTTCAGGAACATGAATAGCATACAGTAATAATATACATGCATGTATGTATGTATGCGCGTGCATATGTGTGTGGAGGGGTATCAGGTATAGTGGTGGCGGATTACAGGAAGCATGGAGGCTTTGAAAGATGCAGTGTTACGGCAGCCTACAAAGGATGCAGGCAGTTTATTCCATGCCTCTGAGCATGAAAAAATGTCAAGCCTCATCTCAAAAATTCAGAGGAATAGTTTTTTAAATGTATTTATTTATTTTAAAACTTTATTGAATTGACCGCCCTGTTGGCTGGGGCATTAGAATGCACCAACTGCACCTCTGCTGAGGGGTAAGACTCCCCCAAATCGGCCCACCTGTTGGCTGTGGATGGTGACCCGTGATGCTTAAGGTGGAGTCTTGGTGGATGAACAGTCCATGACCTGCAATACTCCACTTAGACCCTTACTTAGGCTAGACAGGTGGTCGGAGAGGTCTCTTCCGATCAATCGACTGGTCACATCAAGCCCTAGCACCTATATGATTGCCCCAACCCTATTGCCCTTATGGAAACCCCCAACCCTTTTTATCATATGGGTGCTAGAAGGCGGTGGCTGAGGGTCCACATGTCCTGGGAATGATGTTAAACTCTATCTGATGGTGAGGTTCCAGTTTTGGAGGTTTGGGGAATGTGGAGCACCCCTTCATCACCATTTCTCCCTGGTCTACTCTGACCCGGAGTGGTAGTACCTGTTAGGGTCCATCTATGGGTTAAATAGAAAATATATTTATAAAAAAAAAATTGTGTATCCATTAAGAATTGACTTTATTTCAAAACTTTATCGGCATTAAATGACCCACTGAAGTTGATATGCCGTAAAACCCCCCCCCCAAAAAAAAATTTCAGAGAAATAGTTTTTTAATTGTATTTATTTATTCTTTAAACTTTATCTAATTGATTGTTTTATAGGTGGTTCCAGTTTTTTGTTTCGTATTTTCTCTAAAAAAAAAATATTCGAAGGTTTTTCTTTCATTAAATATTTTGGGCTAAGCTAAAATAAATTCTTCGGTTTTCATAATAATGTAAGATTTGTTCTTGCACTTAAAATGTCGGTCTGTGTCGAAATAAGATACGGCTTGGGATAGAGGAAGCCTTTAGGGATGCTGGGGGTCGGTTTTCTAAAATATTTTTTTTTACCTTTTGATAGCTGGGTCCATTTTTTTTATCTGAAAAGATATAATTCACACACACACACACACACACACACACACACATATATATGTAAGAATGGAAAGGGAATGGAATCCGACAATATGAGGAAAAAATGAGTAAAGAAAAGAAATGTAGATGGATAAAAATGAATTTTATCGAAACTGATGAAGGTCGTAAAAATTCTCTCTGTGTGTACGAATATTTTTACATTTTTCCCATT
>CM042180.1:901670-919170 GCA_023376005.1 Doryteuthis pealeii
CATAGTACATGGTTTACAGTCTCGTCTCTATCACCGCACAGTCTACATTTACTGTTCTGTTAGGTCTTATCAATTTTTGCTTTGATATAATTTAGGAGACGCTTAGGGTTTGAAGGCTTATGGAGAATATTCAGGTTCATGGAGAATTATATATATATATATATATTATATATATATATAAAGTAGTCATTACTATTGATTATAAATCTGCTCTGCTTTATTAGCATTGCCAAAACGTAATGCCATTTTGTTTAGAACAGGTATAATTACCAACACAGGAACATGTATCATACATCTAAATGAAGCAAGTCCTGTGTGAATCACATCCCTACTTCTCCACATAGTCACCGTTTCTCTCAATAGTTATGTTCCATCTGTGCTGCATGGCTGCACCCCTTGGACCCTAATGAAGCACCTAGAGAAATAAATCATGGAAACAACACCTCACAAGAAAGCAGCTGTATGGCCACCTACCCCCTATCACACAAACCATCAGAGTAAGACAAACAAGACATGCTGGAGAAATAAGGACGAACTGATAATCAACATTTTCCTGTAAAAACCTGCTCATGAGCCCACCAGTGTGGCCGTCCAGCAAAGACTTTCATTGATCAGCTCTGTGCAGATTCTGGATGTTGCACAGAGGACCTCCCAAGAGTGATGAACGACAGGGACGTTTGGTGAGGGTTTGTGTATAGATAACCGTCCTGCTAGCACAACCTGATTATTCTGTAGTTAAGAATATGTGAAACTAGCTTGCTAAATATTGTACCATAATGGGATGCCCGCCTATAATGTGTATTGTGTGTGTGTGTGTGGTGTGTAATATTATATAGAATAATATATATATANCTGGATAAGCATTTCAACAAATCAATGAAGTGCTAATACATAAGTAGAGCAGATTTATCATATAGTGTGTACAGAAATAACCTATTCGAGTTTCAGCATAAAGATCTTCAGGGTTAAATCCACTGAATTAATCAAGGTATTGATTAATTACAGCTAACTGCAGCACATGTATATAACTATACATAACTATATATTGTATATATTAGCTGTAATTAATCAATATTTTGATTAATTCAGTTGATTAACCCTGAAGATCCTTATGGTGAAACTCGAGTAGGTTATTTCTGCACACACTATAATATATAATATATAAATTATATAATATATATATCACAGATTACTTATATCATATCCAAACAGCTTACCATACCAGGAATATCTTTTATCTTATGATTATATAGAAACGGTTTCTTGAGATAAGAAAAAGAAAAAAAAAGTTTACTTCTTTTATTTTTATATTCCTTAATAGTTCTGCCACTGGACTTGATAGTTTTAGCATCACCCACCCCCTGCCGCCGCCAAACACTGACACACCCTTTTCTGTGTGTGTGTGTGTCAACACATAGTCATGACCTTATTCTGTCACTCATCTTAATGACGTAATTTAACTAAATGGTTGTGAAAGCAAATATAAATAGCATTCATTTATATATATATATATATATATATAATATATATATATTAACACATATACACACACATCAAACACATGTATATAAATAATTTATTATATATATATATATATATATATATACTTTATATACTTAATTTTTATATACATATGTGAGTTGCAATATATATATATATAGTATATATATATATAGATTTTGTACATGTATTATATATATACTATATATATAAAATCTAGTAGAGATATAATTTATGTATATATAAATACATGTAAAAAATCTTATATTATATATATATATATATATATATTAACACATACACATTATATATAAAATTAAGTATAGATATACATTTTATATATATATATAGAGAGATATGAGTACATATACAAAATTAGTATTAGATATATATTATATATTATATTATATATATATAATATATATATATAAATATATACAAAATCACTATAGACATAGGTAATTCCATGCAATCATCCAGAAAAAAGTAAAATTGTCACCCACCATTTTGTCCAGGTATGGACTATGTTAACATTAGACAATCCCTAAATTTGAGCTTCCAATTCCAAAATTAGCTGATTGTTGTCGATTTTTAGCTCTCCAAATTTGGTGTTGTTGGCGAAAAATTGAGACCTTTGTAATCTATTCTTGTCTGTAAAATGAGCTAGAGCTTCCTTACTACTAAAAAATTAGGTTCATAACATTTTTGCCCATGAAACCCAAAAATGCTATCATAAAAGTCTTAAAGTCAATCAATTTTAAGTCTACTTGATATTTCTGATTTTTTCCTAGCAAGATCAATATACCAATGTGGCACTTGCATCTATGACCTAAAAAAATTTTTCAATTATATTCACATATATTGAACATTATTTGTACCAAAAGATAGTCTGATTGATTGATTGATATATATATATATATATTATCATCATGAAGGTACACGGTAATAACCTACACGAGGTTTCACCATAAGGATCTTCAGGGTTAAATCCACTGGATTAATCAAGATATTGATCGACTGCAATTAATCAATATCTTGATTAATCCAGTGGATTTAACCCTGAAGATCCTTATGGCGAAACTCGAGTAGGTTATTACCGCATACCTTTATGATAATAAATTTGCTCTACTCAAGTATTGAGCACTTTATATTTGTTATGTCGCTGTCTTATCATTGTGAAACTTGAATCAATTAACCACTGTGACCATTTACACCGGTAAGTCACTTTTTCCACAAATACCATATATATATATATATATATATATATATATATATATAATCTGAAATAATTAAGTAAATAACTATTTAATCCATAGCTGGGTGGTTGAAGGTGTTTCATAACTTTTTTCAGAGCTAAAAACTTACTGATTACTATATGTGGTGAAATGTGTTGGAAACAAACCCGGCGTATCGTAAAAGAGAGCCATCATTGTAGAAGAACGATAGCTTCACAATTCAGCCCATAGTTAGGGTGATGCAAGGGTTCACATTTTTCCTAAGGGTATTAGCCCAAAAGTGATTTCAAACTTGCTTAGTAGCTGGGATGTTGGTTCAATTATTGTGCTGGCATGTAATATGTTCTTCTTGGAGTCTGGAAAATACTGGCCCTTGCCAACTCAGCGTATGAGTAGCACAGAGATATGTGTGAGGAGCTGATGGTAGGTGTGGCGCTCCACCTCAGATGCAAAAAAAAAATTTCTGAAAGGGAATTTAATAGCGCAACTGGAGTTCAAACTCGCTTTCTAACATATCATTATCCACTACACCACAGAGACTCCCCCCACCAATACTATAAATATCTTTGAAACTAGTATAAGAAAATGATGAATTATAATTAGTATTGAAATAAAATTTTAAAATATCAGAAATAAAAATCTCTTCATTCATTTTATAACAATTAATTCCTAATGTTGCCTGAAGGCAAAAATAATCTTATTATTCATGGGGGAGGGGTTGAGAAGAAGAAAAAGAAGAAGTAGCCATCTGCTTGTTATGACCCTTTCTGAACAGACAGTAAATTTTAGATTTCCTTACCCAAATTTGTTTTACAACATCCCCTAATATTTCAGATTATATATATATATATATATATATATATATATGTGTGTGTGTGGGAAGTATGATGTACCTATCAGAGTCGTTATTGTTGTTATGTTGTGTGTAACACTACATCTCCCAATAACACACAACATAATATATATATATATATATATATATATATGAGACCTAATAGGTTGAAATGTACATGCAGGGATTGACATTTTCTCGATCTGTTTAGCCTTACATTTGAACATATATGCCCGCCTAAATTCATTAATTATTAACTAATTAATTTTCAAAAATTAGGTATGACTTCAATTAAGCACATATCCTCCAAAAATTGTCGGCTAAAAGCCATATCAGATAAACACAATGTTTATTTACGTACTTTCATATATATATATATATACATATACATACAGGGTACGGCATAAGTAACGCCCTTTTTAAATTTCATATCTTATAATGTATATTTTCTTTAATTAATTTGCTAAATCTTCATTTTTTCAGATATTTTATACAACCACGAGATTAACAAAGGAACACAGAGTAAAATTCATGGTCGAAAAAAATAAAGGATAATCAAAAAGGCTTTAATTTTGTTCCACTTAAACAAAGGGCATTACTTATGCCGCACCCTGTATATGTATATATATATATATATATATATATATATATATATATATGCAAATGTAAACAACTTTTAGCTATTTTCAGCCGACAGTGTATTTGGGAGAATATGTGCTTTTAATTTTAGTCAGACCTAATTTTTTTTTTTTTTTTGAAAGTTAATTCATTTATGGTTAATTAGGCGGGATTTAACTACTTAAATGTAGGCTAAACAAATCGAGAAAAATCAATCTCTGAATATATATTTCGACCTATTAGGTCTCTTCAGCAGAGCTATAGATATGAAGACCGCCCCGCTCTGCTGAAGAGACCTAATAGGTCGAAATATATATTCAGAGATTGATTTTTCTTGATTTGTTTAGCCTTACATTTAAGTAGTTAAATCCCGCCTAATTAACCATAAATGAATTAACTTTCAAAAAAAAAAAAAAAAAAAATTAGGTCTGACTAAAATTAAAAGCACATATTCTCATGAGGAAAAAATGAGTAAAGAAAAGAAATGTAGATGGATAAAAATGAATTTTATCGAGATCACTTTTAATCGATATCACTTACACATGTGTTTCGGTCCGTTTATCAAAATATATACGGATTTACGCTATTATCATTATTAAAATAATCAGATGAAGTTGAAATGATGATAATAATAATAATAATGGGAAAAATGTAAAAATATTCCGTACACAGAGAGAATTTTTTACGACCTTCATCAGTTTCGATAAAATTCATTTTTATCCATCTACATTTCTTTTCTTTACTCATTTTTTCTCATATTGTCGGATTCCATTCCCTTTCCATTCTTACATATATATTGTGTGTGTGTGTGTGTGTGTGTGTGTGTGTGAATTATATCTTTTCAGATAAAAAAATGGACCCAGCTATCAAAAGGTAAAAAAAATATTTTAGAAAACCGAACCCCCAGCATCCCTAAAGGCTTCCTCTATCCCAAGCCATATCTTATTTCGACTCAGACCGACATTTTAAGTGCAAGAACAAATCTTACATTATTATGAAAAACCGAAGAATTTATTTAGCTTAGCCCAAATATTTAATGAAAGAAAAACCTTCGAATATTTTTTTTTTAGAGAAAATACGAAACAAAAAACTGGAACCACCTATAAAACAATCAATTAGATAAAGTTTAAAGAATAAATAATACAATTAAAAAACTATTTCTCTGAAATTTTTTTTGGGGGGGGGGGGGATTGTTTTACGGCATATCAACCTCAGTGGGTCATTTAATGCTGATAAAGTTTTGAAATAAATCAATTCTTAATGGATACTCATTTTTTGTTTATAAATACATTTTTCTATTTAACCCATAGATGGGACCCTAACAGGTACTACCACTACGGGTCAGAGTGGACCAGGGAGCAATGGTGATGAAAGAGTGCTCCACATTCCCCAAACCTCCAAAACTGGAACCTCACCATCAGATAGACTTTAATGTCATTCCCAGGACATGTAGACCCTTAGCCACCGCCTTCTAGCACTCATATGATATTAAAAGGGTTGGGGCTTGCCATAAAGGCAATAGGGTTGGGGCAATCATATAGGTGCTAGGGATTGATGTGACCAGCCGATTGATCGGAGGGGGCTTCTCTGACCGCCCGTCTAGCTTAAGTAAGGTTCTAAGTGGAGTGTTGCAGGTCATGGACTGTTCATCCACCAAGACTCCGTCCTTAAGCATCACGGGTCACCATCCACAGCCAACAGGTGGGCCAATTTGGGGGAGTCTTACCCCTCAGCAGAGGTGCAGTTGGTGCATTCTAACGCCCCAGGTGACAGGGTGGTCAATTCAATAAAGTTTTAAAATAAATAAATACATTTAAAAAACTATTTCTCTGAATTTTTGAGATGAGGCTTGACATTTTTTCATGCTCAGAGTTGCCAAGGCATGGAATAAACTGCCTGCATCCTTTGTAGGCTGCCGAAACACTGCATCTTTCAAAGCCTCCATGCTTCCTGTAATCCGCCACCACTATACCTGATACACCCTCCACACACATATGCACGCGCATACATACATACATGCATGTATATTATTACTGTATGCTATTCATGTTCCTGATACTAATACATTATTCTATGTACAAGACATGAGACTTTGATGAGTTGTGGTGCACCTGAGCACTGTACACATACATGTATATTATTACTGTATGCTATTCATGTTCCTGATACTAATACATTATTCTATGTACTATACATGAGACTTTGATGAGTTGTGGTGCACCTGAGCACTGTACACATACATGTATATTATTACTGTACACTATTCATGTTCCTGACACTAATACATTATTCTATGTACTAGACATGAGACTTTGATGAGTTGTGGTGCACCTGAGCACTGTACACATACATGTATATTATTACTGTATGCTAATCATGTTCCTGACACTAATACATTATTCTATGTACTAGACATGAGACTTTGATGAGTTGTGGTGCACCTGAGCACTGTACACATACATGTATATTATTACTGTATGCTATTCATGTTCCTGACACTAATACATTATTCTATGTACTAGACATGAGACTTTGATGAGTTGTGGTGCACCTGAGCACTGTACACATACATGTATATTATTACTGTATGCTATCATGTTCCTGATACTAATACATTATTCTATGTACTAGACATGAGACTTTGATGAGTTTTGGTGCACCTGAGCACTGTACACAATAAATTTCATTATTATTATGAATAATTAGTATTATTTGGACTATTGTCCTCATCTTCATTGTTATCTGTATAACATTTCAGCCGATGTGCCCTCTGGCCTTCTTCAGGTATTTCTTGTCGGACTTGGAACCTTCTTGTCGGACTTGGGACTTTCTTGTCGGACTTGGGACTTCTTGTCGGACTTGGGAACTTCTTGTCGGACTTGGGAATTGGGAACCTTCTTGTCGGACTTGGGAAACTTTTCTTGTCGGACTTGGGAACCTTCTTGTCGGACTTGGAACACTTGGGAACTTTCTTGTCGGACTTGGGAACCTTCTTGTCGGACTTACTTGGGAACCTAACTTTACTTGGGAACTTTCTTGTCAGGAAGCCATCACAAACTTTAAACCTAACCCTAACAATTGGACACATAGCATGGTGGATAAAGGCGTAGGTTAACACAGTTCTAAGAGACTGTTATCTCTAGGCTGCAGGCTCAACCCTGGTCAGGGGCAGCAGTAACAGAATGATAATTAACACAGCTTAACACCTGTACCCCAGCTATGGTTAGCAGAATGAGAACAGAATATCCCCGTGGATTGAAGAAAGGGTTAGTCAAGATTATTATATTTTTGTACATATTAAACTATTTAGCAATTGTAATAATTAAATTATCATACTGTGGTATATCCACAGGTCCTGCTAGTCAAGATTATTATATTTTTTATATATTGAACTATTTAGCAATAGCTCTTAAGTAAATATATCAAACATTGTAATAATTAAACTATCATATTGTGGTACATCCACAGGTCCTGCCAGTCAAGAGAGTTAAATTAAGATTACACTTTTTACATATTGAAATATTTAGCAATAGCTCTTAAGTAAACATATCAAACATTGTAATAATTAAATTATCATATTGTGGTATATCCACAGGTCCTGCCAATAAAGAGAGTTATTATTATACTTTTTACATATTGAAGGGGCCGGGTTAGCTCAGTCGGTAGAGCATTTGGCTAGAAACCACAAGGTTCCTATTTCGATACCGGTCCTCGCCAACTCAGCATATGAGTAGCACAGGAATCTCTGCGGTAAAGTAAGGAGCTGATTGTAGGTGTGGCGCTCCACCTCAGATGCTAAAAACAATCTCCTTGGTCTAGCGCTATTGAAAAGGAGACTCCCTTGCTGTCTGGCTGATACCGACTTTAGGCCAGCCCGACGACTTTACTTACATATTGAACTATTTAGCAATAACTCTTAAGTAAACATATCAAATGTTGTAATAATTAAATTATCATACTGTGGTATATCCACAGGTCCTGCTAGTATTGAACTATTTAGCAATAGCTCTTAAGTAAAAATATCAAACGTTGTAATAATTAAATCACCATACTGTGTTATATCCACAGGTCCTGCTAGTATTGAACTATTTGGCAATAGCTTTTAAGTAAACATATCGAAGTTGTAATAATTAGATTATCATATCCACAGGTCCTGCCAGTGAAGATTATTATACTTTTTACATATTGAACTATTTGGTAATAGCTCTTAAGTAAACATATCAAACGTTGTAATAATGAAATTATCATACTGTGGTACATCCACAGGTCCTGCTAGTCAAGATTATTATACTTTTTATATATTGAAATATTTAGCAATAGCTCTTAAGTAAACATATCAAATGTTGTAATAATTAAAAATACTGTTGTATATCCACAGGTCCTGTCAGTACTCTAGATAGACTACTTATTCTGAGTCAGAATTAGTTTTTTCTTTTTTTTTCTTTTTCCATTAAAGAATTTTGATTATCTTTTTGAATCTCCAGAGAAAATGGCGTTATCCGTTGCTAAGCAACAGACGTCAGAATGGTCTCATTGTCCTTGGCTCGTCTGAAAGATTTCTCATCTTCATCAAGGTGTTCTATAAGAGAATTGTGTAAGATGAGAGATGCTGTTATTCCATATTTGAACTTGGTATTTAAAAAATAATTAATTCCAAACTATTTTCAACGTTTTTTTTAATTCTAATAATTAATCATAATTCTCTCTCTCTCTCTCTCTCTCTCTCTCTCTCTCTCTCTCTCTCTCTCAGAGATGCGGATTGGTAGGCATCCTGCATCCATCCCTGATGCACAAGGTAGGAGTTAGACGGCTTTAGTTGGGACACATAAATTTTCCCAGGGACTGATACACGTCCTGCATCCCATCCCTGAGGCACAAAAATCTAAAAGGATGTAGAGAATTTGGATGTGTTCAAAAAAAGAATATCTTTTGAAAAATTTGAGAGATGCTTACGTTTTTATGGAGAATATTCAGTGACACGTAACATTTAAATATATATATATATAATGTTTTTATAATTTGCTTGAAGACACAAGCAGATTGTTTCAGAAATGATGCATTTCACTTAGCGCCAATACCCTTGGGAAAGGTATGAATTCTACTCTCCCCCAGCAATGGGTAAATAGTAGGGCAGACTGGGCTCTTTAACCTTGGTTAGGCAACCGGTCTAGAAGAAGGAAACTCTGAATTCAAACCTGTTGAACTCCGCTTAAGAAATTGACCTTGTGTCACATTCTGCTCGTGCAGAGGGGATCGTTGGAAATGCACAGTATCCAGGGGTTAAGACCGGAAAAAACAAATACAAGTGCTCATACAATGTAGAGCAAAATTATTTATATAATGGATAAAGTAACCTACTCGAGTTTCATCGTCTGAATCGTCAGGGTTACAACCGCTGAATTAATCGAGTTTTGATTAATATCAGTTGGTACCATGTATGTCCGTTGAAACGTACTTCCTGAAACCCTGACAATTCAGACTATGAAATCGAATAGGTTACTTTTATCCTTTTAAAATATAAATATAATATATATATATATATATATATATATAAGGGTTTTGTAATTTGCTTGAAGCATTGTATTTATATTGGTTTGTTGGTTGGTTTTGAAGGCTATCACAATGCAAGTGTAAAGAAAAAAAGAAATGTTTTTGTTAGTAGAAATATAAGAAGTTGTTTCCTTGGGTTGGTAGAGAGTCACACCCCAGTTTTAAACCCAATCAACAGCTGTTTCTGGGGTCTCCAGTTCGGCGGTCAATTTTCTTCGGTGTGTGTGTGTGTGTGTGTGTGTGAAGATCCAGTTACCAAAGCAAACAATGGTCCCTTTTGTTTCGGAGGGACACCAGAGAAGACGAGTATCCGAAAAAGTCACTCAGCACTTTGGGATATTTTTCCCCAGCATGGAACACATGAAGAATTCTCATTTTAATCTTCCAATTCTCTTGGAGAAGATATGCCATTATTCTTTCATTAAGAATCAATTCCAGCATTTTAATCACTTGGTTAACTTGATTATTAGAAACTAGCAGCGGCTACCTGGCGTCGCCTGGGTAGTAGGGGAGTTTTTTTTAAAGTTAGTCCTGCAGATCCATTATTACTGAATCGTGAATTGAATTCTCGGTAATTTATGAGGAAGTGCGTCCCGGTCCCCTGCCTCCGAAATTGCTGCCCGGTGAATCTTAAAATAACGACCCCAAGCTTCTGCAAGTTTCATTGTGTTAAATATAGGGGGGAGGTAAATTTCACGGGGTAAAATAGGTGTTACCTATTGTTTATCTATCTATCTATCTCAGTCTATTCAAAACTATCTATATCTATCTATCTATTAAATACTAAGATTTTCTTTTATTACGATAAATAAACAAGAATTACGATAAATAAACAAGAATTATGACAAATTACGATAAATAAACACGAATTACGACAAATTTCTATAAATAAACAAGAATTACGACAAAAAGAGACACCCCCCCCAAAATACATTTAACGCCCTAAGTTGGTTGTTTTCTTTCAAGTAACACCGACGTGGCGCCGAAGGTTGGGGTCGTTATTTTAAAATTCACCGGGCAGCAATTTCGGAGGCAGGTGACCGGGACGCACTTCCTCATAAATTACCAAATTCTTGTTGGATGCCCCATTTAAATCCCTATGTAAAAAAAAAAAAAATAGACCTTGCATTGATCCAGCTACTCCAAAAAGAAATGTTAATGTCTACTATCTAAAATATTAAATGAAAAAAAAAAAAAAAAAAAAACATTTTTTTACATTATTAATACTGTTGACCATATCTACCTATTATTAACATGCATTTGTATTTATATATACAAAATATAGTGGTTTGCAGTGTGAAAGGGAAGGCTAATTTGCATATTGATATTCAAAATTTGATTTTAATAAATATGTACTTAGTATTATTGATTTCTAATTGTTTGGTTTTATCTTAATGAATATGAGCAAAAATCTTGTGGATAAATCTTAAAAGAAATCCATTAACAAGAAGAAATAACTGTAATATTATTCTTTACTTCCTATTTTAACTAAATAGTTAAATTAGGTAAATTTACCACTGAAAGACGGGAGTAATGGAAAATGATGGAAGAGTTAGTTTCAAAGTTGTTCTATTTTCCGATTATACCCCCTCTGTTCCAAATATTTTTATCTGAATTCTTATTCAGTTTCATTAGCCTTTCTAATTTAATATGATATTTTATTATAAAATTTAACTAAAATACTTGCACCCGGAGGGTGCATATATTTGCTAGTAATAATAATAATAATAATAATAATAATAATAATAATAATAATAATACACACACACATATTTTAATCCATCTCAGACTATTATCTTCATTTTGGTTGTTTTATTCACATTTCAGACTGTACCCTCCAGCCTTCTTCCAATATCTTTTGTCGTGGTAACCTTCAGTAGAGAACTTTTAATCAAACTTTTTATTGAATTAACAGGGTAAGACGGTTCGAGATACCCCCAAAGCGTGGACAGCAGAATGAGAAAAATCTACCCTGGGGATTGAATAAAAGGTTTTGTTTGAAATCCTCAGAAGCTTACAGACTACAACAAAAGACACCTGAAGAAGGCCAGAGGGTAGTGCGGTCGAAACATTGTCAATATAAAAGCCAGGATGAAGACAATAGTCAGAGATGTAAATAGTATAAAAAAACAAAATACACTAATCTTTAATAATAAATATGAATGTCAGTGTACTAAATTTATTTCAACTCTACTCCTAGAAGCCGTATCCCAACATATCATTGCTCTGTCAGCTGGAGCTGTTAAACCCACCATTATCAGCATTTATTTTTTTCTACAACTCAACAAATTCATCTTCAATAATAAATCATAATCTGAGTGTGTCACATTTATTTCAACTTTACTCCTAGAAGCCATAGCCCAACATATGATACCATTTTGGAATCACGTTTCAAATAAGGCTTAAGATGGAATATCCATCTCTAATAATAAATGCAAACATCAGTGTCAGATTTTTTTTCATCTTTACTCCTAGAAGTAGTAGCTTAACATATCATACCATTTTGGAATCAGGTATATCTTGATCAAAGAAAGATCTCATCAAATTCAAATGAAGACACACAACTTCTCTAATAATGAATGCAAATGTCAGTATGTCACATTTTTTCAACTTTACTCCTAGAAGCCATAGCCCAACATATCATACCACTTTGGAATCAGGTCTATCTTGATAAAAGAAATATCTTGTCAAATCCATATTAAGACACACAACTTTTCAACTTTACTCCTAGAGGCTGTAGCCCAACATATCATACCATTTTGGAATCAGGACTATCTAATAAATGTGAATGTCAGTGAGTCAGAGTTTTCCTTCTCTTAGGCTGGTTGACCTACTATTTAGTTATGGATTCAGACATTTCCTCAAGAGCATCAGCATAAAGTAAAACACAGATTCATACATGATTTGAACTCGGGTTTGCCGATTCCATTCCCAACAATGCTAAGTGCCTCCTCTCCACATTTACAGGTAATATTACAATATTAAGGAGGGAGGGGGGACAAGGGACAAATATTGGTAGCGTAGGGCATCTGGGTGAAACATACCAGATAAATTGCCTTTATAAAGACCTGGGAAGTTTTTTTTTTCTTCTCCATTGTTTGAGAAAGCCAAGTTTTATATAGGCCATCATAGACACACACATACATACATGATTTATACATACAGACACACACACACACATGATTATACACACACACACACACACACACACACACATACACACATGATTATACACACACACACACACATACACACATGATTATAACCACACACACACACACATACACACATGATTATACACACACACACACACACATGATTATACACACACACACACACATACACATGATTATACACACACACACACACACACACACACACACACACACACATACACATGATTATACACACACACACACACATACACACATGATTATACACACACACACATACATACATATATATATATATATATTATATATATATATATATATATATATATGTGCCATCATACACATAAACACCCCCAGATATATATGTACATATATACCATCATACACACACACACATATATATATATGCCATCATACATACACACACATATGCCATCATACACACACACACACACATATATATATGCCATCAGACACACACACATATACATCATTATACACACACACATATACATCATTATACACACATACACACACACATATAATATATATGTGCTATCATACACATACACAGATATATATATATATATATATATATATGCATTCATACACACACACATACATATGCCATCATACACACCCACACATATATATGCCATCATACACACACATGTGTATATATATATATATATATATATATATATATATATATGAAAAATAGAATGCTACTTTAAAATACACAGAATCTGAACAACAGATGTGTGAACTGAACGTAGTATGGACTTTTGCCAATAAACTTTGTGAACCAGTACTCTTGACCTACAAGGGAACTTAAAGAGATGGTCCAATGGTTAGAATATTCACTCAAAGAATAAAGGAGTTACTTCAATTTACTGGGCTACGGTAACACACATCCATAGATTCTGACAAACAAATATATATATATTATTTCTAGAGCAAGTTTATATAATCAAAACTGATATTTGTAGGTATCCTTTATTGACAAAGTCTATATATATATATATATATATATATATATATATATAGATAGATAGATAGATTGTGGCCCATAAATGAGTATTGTCCTAACATGCGGTAACACATGCACACACCTAAACACACACACATGTATACATATGTAAGTGATTTGTTTGTTTGTTTTGTTTTACGGCATATCAACCTCAGTGGGTCATTTAATGCCGAAGTTTTGAAATAAATCAATTCTTAATGGATAATACAATTTTTTTATAAATACATTTCTCTATTTAACCGATAGATGGGACCCTAACAGGTACTACCACTCCGGGTCAGAGTGGACCAGGGAGCAATGGTGATGAATGGGGTGCTCCACATTCCCCAAACCTCCAGAACTGGAACCTCACCCATCATCAGATAGAGTTTAACGTCATTCCCAGGACATGTAGACCCTCAGCCACCGCCTTCTAGCACCCATATGATAAAAAGGGCTTGGGGCTTGCCATAAGGGCAATAGGGTTGGGAAAATCATATAGGTGCTAGGGCTTGATATATGTAAGTGAAAAAAAAATGGAAGTGAATCCGAAAATTATGTTGAAAGATTAATGGAAAGAAAATGTTGTATGGATAAAATTTATTTATTGAAATGCCAACACATGTTTCGACCAAGAGTTTGTCCATGTATACATTGTATCCTATTTAGTATTATTTTAAATACAAAATAAAATAATGATAATAATAATAAAAGAGAAACATAAAATTTAAATATACAAAAAGCGGTTTTCCTCAGGGCAGGATGTTTTGATTTTTGTTTTTTTTTAAATCAAAATATCCTGCCCTGAGGAAGACATTCATTGATTAACAAGCACTATTAACAAAATCATTGCCTGTATAATATTTATGTAAATATCAATGAATGTGAAATACAAATGAAATCCGTCCTATTTAAACGATTGAAATCTAAAAGGTTTAAGAGATCACTACAGCTAAAATGCTAAAATTCCAGTTGTAAAAATTCAGCCACCACAAGTGACAAAATCACCAGGCAATTGATCGGGATAGCTCAGTCGGTAGAGCGTTCGGCTAGAAACCACAAGGTTCCTAGTTCAATACCGGTCCTCGCCAACTCAGCATATGAGTAGCACAGGGATCTGTGCGGTAAAGTAAGGAGCTGATGGTAGGTGTGGCGCTCCACCTCAGACGCCAAAACAATCTCCTTGGTCTAGCGCTATTGAACAGGGGATAGACTCCCTCGCTGATTGGCTGATACCGACTTTAGGCCGCCCCAACGACTTTACTTTTTTACTTAAAGACAGAAATCTTTGAATATTTATAAAACATCCATCATTGTTCATACAATAATTTCTTCCATTCTATTGTATAATAATCTTATTATAATGGAGATTGTGTGTTTTTCTGTCTGTAACCGAAACTATATTCCTACTCAAATCACAATTCTCTTAGTTATTGACATCACATTCTCCGTGATTTTATTTTTATCTAAACCTTAATTATTAATAAAATTGTCATACATTATTAATACTGTTAACTATGTCTACATACTGACAACATGCAATTATATTTATATATACAACAAAATAGCGGTTTACAGTTTGAACGGGAAGGCTAATTTGCATATCAATATTAAAAAATCGAATTTAATAAATATGTGTTTAGTATTATTGATTTCTAATTGTTTGGTTTTATTTTAATGAATATAAGCAAAAATCTCTTCAATGAATCTTAAATGAAATCCATTAACAAGATAAAATAACTGTCATTTTATTCTTTACTTCCTCTTATAACTAAATACTTAAATTAGAAAAAATAACAATGAAAGACGAGAGTGATGGAAGAGTAAGTTTCAGTTGTTCCATTTTTTATTATACTCCCTCTGTTTCAAATCTTTTTATCTGTGTTCTTATTTAGTTTCATTAGCCTTTCTAATTTAATACAATATTTTATTACATTAAAACTTAAATACTTGCACCCGGAGGGTGCATACATTTGCTAGTAATAATAATAATAATATCTTTTCAGCTAGTATATTAGGTCTGAGACCTGTCAGCTGTTCCTTATAAACATTCATGTTAATTCCACAGAATATTTAATGTCATTCCACAGATTATCCAACTTTGCCTTAAAGGAGTTTAGAGATGGGGCATTCACTATTGATGAAGGTAGTTTATTCCATGTATTCACCACTCTGTTACTAAAATAATTTTGTCTTGCGTTTGCTTTACAGGATTTTTTAAGGAGTTTTAGTTTATGTCCCCTCGTATAAGTATTTTGAGCAATGTTTAGTAGGTCAGAGTTTGTTGAATAAAAACCATGCGTGTATTTGTAGGCTTCAATCATATCCCCTCTTATACGTCGGAAAACTAGACTTGGTAGGTCAATGTTCCTAAGTCTTTCTTCATATGAAAGGGATTTTAAATTATTCACTAATTTAGTAGCTCTCCTCTGGACTCCCTCAATGAGTTTTGTGTCCTTGATGAGTCTTGGGCTCCAAACCACATTAGCAAACTCCAAATGAGGTCTTACCAATGCAGTGTACAAATTTTTCAGCATTTCTTCATCCATGTACTCATATGACCTCCGTTTGTCCTGAAGAAGGTCTAATATAAACCAAAACTCACATAACATTTACATAAATATCAATGAATGTGAAATACAAATGAAATCCGTCCTATTTAAACGATTGAAATGTAAAAGGTTTAAGAGATTACTACAGCTAAAATGTTAAAATTCCATTTGTAAAAATTCAGCCCCCACAAGGTGACAACAGTGAAAAGTAGTAATGATTTAAAATCACCAGGCAATTGATTAAAAATAAAATGCTACTAAAGACAGAAATCTTTGAATATTTATCAAACATCCATCATTGTTCATACAATAATTTCTTCCATTCTTTTATATTGTCCTGACGAAGGTCTAATATAAACCGAAACTCACATAACATTTACGTAAATATCAATGAATGTGAAATACAAATGAAATCTGTCCTATTCAAACAATTGAAATGAAAAGGTTAAAAAGATTACTACTGTTTCGGATTTGTAGGCGTTGTTTGTAGTTTGCGTTAATACCATTTGAAAACTCGCTTGTGTCATTCGTTAATGGAATATTGTGTTATGAGAAGTTGAAGTTTAAAAAAACAATTCTCGATTTCCTGTGTCAAATCAGGTGGGACTGTGACGTTTGTGATAAAAGAGAAAAAGGAAGAAGTGACGTAGAAATGAAAAATGAACTGATTTTCTTTTTAATAAATGAAAGACAAATAAAAAAAAAAAAAAAAAAGGAAATGCGCTGTTAGGAAATGTTAATAGAAATGGTAACAAAGCTAATTTTTATCTTGGGAATTAAATATGGGGAAGTGAACATGAAACAACACAAAGTTAAAGAGGCAATACCTTTATAACCAATGATTGATTGATTGATATATATATATATACAATTTAATATACCAAGTGTGTTGGTAGATCCTTGCGGAGAGAAAAAACCCGGCAGAGAGTTTGATTGTAAAAATATACTACCAAACATCAACCAGGAAGAAAAAAATTTAAAAAAAAAAGAAAAGACCAAGATATTCGTACCAACAAAAAATAATCTATTGG
>CM042180.1:924170-940823 GCA_023376005.1 Doryteuthis pealeii
CCTAAGTAAGTAAAATCATCAAATTCATTAAAGGATTAAAAAATAAAACAATTTGAAATGTAAACTTTAAATATGTATTAAAATAAATTAATAGCTCAGACGGTAGAGTGTTCGGCTAGACACCACAAGGTTCCTAGTTCAATACCGGTCCTCACCAACTCAGTGTATGAGTAGCACAGGGATCTGTACGGTAAAGTAAGGAGCTGATGGTAGGTGTGGCGTCCACCTCAGACGCTAAAATAATCTCCTTGGTCTAGCACAAGTGAAAAGGGGATAGACTCCCTCGCTGATTGGCTGATACCGACTTTAGGCCCCGAAGACTTTACTTACTTTTTTATATATAGATATATAATACCAGTCATGTATTTATTAAAACTTGTTTTTAAAAAACAATGAGGACTGTCTAATGTTGCATATTCACATTTTTTAGTGTATTTATTCTATGTTATGACGATTTTGGGTAATGTGATGTAAGCAGTGGCGTAGTTTTTGTTACAGACAAAAACCGGAAGCGAATCTCCATTATTAATAGAGATGTATATCTTATTATAATGGAGATTGTGTGCTTTTCTGTCTGTAACCGAAACTATATTACTACTCAAGTCACAATTCCCTTAATTATTTACGTCAAATTCTCCATGATTTCATTCTTTTAAACCTTCAGTTATTAATAAAAATTGTTTTACATTATTAATACTGTTGATCATATCTACGTACTAATAACATGCAATTGTATTTATATATACAACAAAATAGCGGTTTACAGTTTAAACGAGAAGGCTAATTTGCATATTGATATTTAAAATTTTATTTTAATAAATATGTGCTTGGTATTATTGATTTCTAATTGTTTGGTTTTATCTTAAGAAATATAAACAAAAATCTCGTGGATAAATCTTAAAAGAAATTTATTTACAAGAAGAAATAACTGTAATATTATCCTTTACTTCCTATTTTAACTAAATAGTTAAATTAGGAAAATTTACCAATGAAAGAGGGGAGTAATGGAAAATGATGGAATAGTTAGTTTCAAAGTTGTTCTATTTTTCGATTATACCCCCTCTGTTGCAGATCTTTTTATCTGCATTCTTATTTAGTTTCATTAGCCTTTCTAATTTAATATGATATTTTATTATATCAAAACTTAAATACTTGCACCCGGAGGGTGCATATATTTGCTAGTAAATTTAATAAAAACTTATAAATCTTAGTTTTTCAATTTGTAGTTTTTAGTCAATGGGAAAAAGAAACTGGTAAGTTATTTTTCTCTCTCTCGATATATTTATTTATTTCTTATTGAAATAAAAATAAATAAATAAATAAATAAAAACACAAAAGAAAAGGGAAACGTAACATATGGATATTTTCTGAGAAAGTAACGGCTGTTCTTGGTATTATTTGTTTATTTACAAACATAAACAATAACAAAAATACTACTGTCACGCAATTCTCTCCCCGCCCCATCCCCGGATGATGGACGTTTTTCTTCTCCGGGGGTGTGAGTAGGGGATTATGTCGACAATGGGGATATAAATACGCAACTCTAAATATTATACAAGCCAATATAAAATAAAATAAAAACAAAAACATTTTTTTAATTAAAATCTAAAAAAATTAAAATAGTATGCATTAAATTATTTGTGTGAGTATTACTTGGATTTTTCGGACTGTTGTCCTCATCTTTACTGTTATATAGTCTAGGTATACCCAAAATGGTCCTAAAATGCGTTTTTGACAAAATGACTTTAGCCCCCTCCCTCCTTACAGAAAATAATTTACCAAAAATCAGGGAATTATCGGATTTTAATGAAATTTTCAGTGTTTATTTATCAATGAATGATCTTTATAATACATTATTTTATTTCAAAACTTTCTCATTTTTTTCAGGTCATTTATTTTTTAACAAGGATTGGAAAAGAAGGGTTTGGAAAGTCTGGACATCAGAGGAAGGATTGATACCATCCAGAACACGGCACTGCTTCAATCTGCCATACTCAGAAGAGTCCTGAGGAGACTTGCTGTCACTCAGACTCCAGTGAAAAACCATCAGCTGATGTGAAAACTCAAAAGGAGTAAATAATAATAATAATTTGGATATCAGAGGAAGGATTGAAACCATTCAGAACACTGCACTGCTGCAATCTGCCAGAATACTCAGAAGAGTCCTGGAGACCTGAGGAGACTTGCTGTCACTCAGACTCCAGTGAAAGACCATCAGCTAATGCTGATGTGAAAACTCAAAAGGAGCAAATAATAATAATAATGTCCCAGCAGGTCACAGGGTGAAGATGAAAGAAAACGAAAAGACAGACAAGTACCTAGACCTTGCCAGAGAATTGAAAAAACAAACTGGAATATGAGGGTGAAAGTGATACCAATTGTAGTTGGTACACTTGGAATGGTCCCAAAAACCTTAGAAAAAGACTGGAGGAATTGGAAATCAAAGGAAGAATTGAGACCATCCAGACAACAGCATTATTGAAATTGGCTAGAATACTCAGAAGAGTCCTGGAGACTTGCTGTCACTCAGACTCCAGTGAAAGACCATCAACTTACGCTAGTATGAAAAACTCACAAGGAGGGATATAATAATAATAATAATAATAATAATAATAATAATAATTATGCATAAACCAGAATCTGTTCTTGAGAACGAAACGCATAAAATTCTCTGGGACTTTGAAATAAAAACGGATCACCTTATCCCAGCGAGAAGGCCAGACCTAGTGTTGATAAACAAAAAAGAAAGAACTTGTCAACTGGTGGATTTTGCAGTTCCAGCAGATCACAGGGTGAAGCTAAAGGAAAATGAAAAAATGGACAAATATCTGGACCTTGCCAGAGAACTGAAAAAGTTATGGAATATGAAAGTGAAGGTGATACCAATTGTAGTTGGTGCACTTGGAACGGTCCCAAAGGGATTGGAAAGTTTGGAAATCAGAGAAAGGTTTGAAACCATTCAGAACACTGCACTGCTGCAATCTGCCAGAATACTCAGAAGAGTTCTGGAGATCTGAGGAGACTTGTTGTCACTCAGACTCCAGTGAAAGACCATCAGCTAATACTGATGTGAAAACTCAAAAAGAGCAAATAATAATAATAATATAATAATAAAGAAGAAGAAGAAAGAAGAAGAAGAAGAAGAAAAGAGGGGCTGGAGATAAGGAAGAATCGAAACACTCCAGACCACAGCACTGTTGAAATCACCTTGAAAACATAGAAAAGACCTGAGAAGACTTGTTGTCACGCAGTCTCCAGTGAAAAAAGCCAAAAACAAAAAACACACCAGTAAAAATTAGAGTGAAAAACTCGCATGGTGTATATAACAGAATAAATAAATAAATAAATAAATTCTACTACTACTACTACTACTAATAATAATAATAATAATACTAATACTACTACTAATAATAATACTAATAATACTAATACTAATACTGATATATAATGATATAATAATAATAATAATAATAATAATAATAATAATAATCCAGACAATAGCATTGTTGAAATCAGCTGGAATACTCAGGAGAGTCCTGGAGACTTCTTGTCACTCAGACTCCAGCGAAAGACCAATTATAATAAAAGATGAAGATGAATGTGAGACTAAGGATTAGAGGAAGAATCGAAACCTTTCCAGATCACAAGATAGTTGGAATCAGCTAGAATACTTAGAAGAGACCTGGATATCTGGGGAGACTTGTTGTCACTCAGTCTCCAATGATAAAAAAAAATCACCAGTTAAAGCTGGTGTATAAAAAACAGCAAGGATTAAAATTATCATTCTTTTAAGCACATTTAAAAAAATTATCATTATTTAGAGATACTGATATGTACGCGTCCTGCGTCCCTGACGCACAAAAATCTAAAAGGACGCAGTAAAACTGTATCCATGCGTCTCTATATTTTCCTTTTTTCTCCTCCCACAACTATAAACAGTATTTACTAAATACGTTTAATAGTTTCTTAGAAATAAATTACACAGGATAGGTTACAAGATAGGTGTTAGACGGCTTTAGTTGTTTCCCCAGATCATAAATAAAAACCCTACAATTTATTAAGAAACTTTACTTGGGACTCATAAATTTTCCCGGGGACCCATTCAACGCAAATATGTGTGTCCTAGGACGCGCTGAAATAAAAAGCTATCAGCATCACTAATTATTGCTGAAAAACATTTATATTTCAATTTTGAAATGATTCAGAGGTAAACAAAGCTGATGAAATCATTCGTATTATTTCCCATTTGAAATGTATATTTTTTTTTGGTAGACTGTGAATTCAGGGGCGTAATTTTTTACCATAATCTACTGGACAGATGTTAGTGAAAGTCCAATAATTTCTCAACTGGGATACTTTTAATAAAAATCAAACTCTAAGGAAAACATAACTTAATACGTTCATTTTAATTTTAATTTTTAATTAAACATCAGCATTAATTGATGTTGTATAGATTTAAAGTTGTTGCGTAGTGATTCAATTATACACTTTTCTTCTTCTCAGAACTGCAAAAAGGACTGTTTTAAGTTTGTTTTTTGTTGTTGTTTTGTTTGTTTATTATTCTGAAATTAAAATATCGTTAAATACTCGAAAAAAATTACCAGCGAATAGTAATTTTCAGTTTATTTCAGTATAGGACTTGACAAGTTTATAATTTCAATTCCGTTAAAATAACAACACTGAGGTCAAAAATGTGTATAACTGAATGAATACGCAACAACTTTAAATCTATACAACATCAATTAATGCTGTCCTTTTTTTTTTTTTTAAGTTACAAATGAATTAACGAATTCCCTTAGAGTTTTATTTTTATTTTTTTTTTGTATTAATCCCAGTTGAGAAATTAAAAATATATACGTTGGACTTCATTAAATATTCCACTAACATCTGTCCGGTAGACTATGTTAAAAGGTCGCGACCCTCAATTCACAGTCTACTGTTTATTGTCTTAAGCAGGGTTGTTTATTCCGTTGTTGGGGTTTTCAGACGATGAAAAGTATAACGGAATCACTACGCAACAACTTTAAATCTATACATCAACTAATACTATCCTTTAATGTTTTTAAAACTTAAACGAATTAACGTATTAAGTTATGTTTTCATTAGAGTTTGATTTTATCAAAAGTATTAAAAATCCCAGTTGAGAAATTAAAAATATATACATTGAACTTCATTTTATATTCTACTAACAATCTATCCGGTAGACTATGGTAAAAAGTTACGACTCTCAATTCACAGTCTACTGTTTATTGTCTTGGGAAGAGTTGTTTGCGTTTAGCTGGGGGTTTCAGACTATGAATTATATAACTGAATCACTACGCAACAACTTTAAATCTATACTACATCAATTAACGGAATGCTGTCATTTAACTTTAAAAAAAAAAAAAAAACTTCTAAATGAATTAACGTATTAAAGTTATGTTTTTTTAGTTTGATTTTTTATTGGCAAAACTTGCAAATCGGTCAGAAAATTAAAACATATTACAGGGTGACCCAGAAAAAACAGAACCCAAATTATTTATTTATTTTCCCATTAAACTAACCCTAAACCCCAACCATAACCCTAATCCTAAACCCCCTAGTTAAAATTAACAGTTTTATTACAAAATTTCTGGGTTCTGTTTTTTCTGGGTCGCCCGATTTGCAAGTTTAGCCAAAGTATTAATCCCAGTTGTTGAGAAATTAAAGATATATATATACATTGGACTTCATTTTATATTCTACTAACATCTGTCCGGTAGACTATGGTAAAAAGTCACGACCCTGAATTCAGGGTCTATTATATTTGATTAAAAAGACAAAAAGAAAAGATAGAAAGAGAATAATTGACTTACTTTGCAAGTAAATAATGTGTAAATTTTCCTCCCGATTCTGCTAATTCCTAAGAAGAAGACTAACTCAACAACGACAGTGCCCTTCATGGGCAAGTGGGGGGGAGCAAGCACCCCCCAACAGTCAAGATAGGTCTGTGCGCTTAGTTGCTTTGCAACAACTCCGAAGAAAGGCAAGCTAAACGCACCTGCCGGGACTTTTTTTCTTTTTCTTTTTCTTTAATTTTGTCTTTCTCAGTCTCTTAAGTCATAAAGAGAGAGAGAGAAGAGAGAGAAAGAGGGAGAGGGTGAGACAGTCACAGAGAGAGAGAGAGAGTCACAGAGAGAGAGAGAGACAGACAGACAGACGGAGAGAGAGAGACAGTCACAGAGAGAGAGAGAGACAGTCACAGAGAGACAGACGGAGACACACACACAGAGAATAGCTAGGGTGATTTCTTTTACAGCTAAGCTGGTTACGTGCGCCAAGAAGAAGAGGAAGAAGAAGAAAGAAAGAAAAAAAGACCCCTTAAAAGGGGAATGGGGGTTAGTGGAGTGGGATAACAATGACTATAACACTGTGACTGCACGTGTGGGTCCCCATCCCTAGCAGATATTGTCTCCTTTCCCCTTAAAAAAAAAAAAAAAAGCCCTGGTAAATTCGATCAGTACTGAGACTGCATTCCTTTGTTATTATAGTAAACAGAGAAGATTGTCATGCTAGAGAAAAAAATAAGGGGGGGGGGCATTACTTTTTATTTTATTTATTTATTTATTTATTTATTATTTTTTTGGTTAAATACTCAACTAACTAGTAATACGAGCGACGGGTAATAGGACTACTATGAGCATGATAGTAATAGCAGTAGTAGTAGTAATATTGCTGGGGGAGGGCATGTTGATACTTATACTAATACTACTTAGTTGTAAAAAGTCGGACTAGGAGTAACTGAATGTGATTTATTGATTGATATTAATTTGTAGTAATACTGGAGGTGTTATTACTAGTAAAACTGTTTGTAGTAGTAGTAGTAATAGTTAAATTGTAATAATACTGGTGGGATGATGATGATTAATAGTAGTAATCTTATTATAATGGAGATTGTGTGTTTTTCTGTCTGTAACCGAAACTATATCACTACTCAAGTCATAATTCCCTTAGTTATTGACATCACATTCTCAATGATTTTATTTTTGTTTAAAGCTCAATTATTGATAAAATTGTTTTACATTATTAATACTGTTAACCATATCAACATACTAACAACATGCAAATATATTTATATATACAACAAAATAACGGTTTACAGTGTGAACGGGAAGGCTAATTTGCATATTGATATTAAAAATGTGATTTTAATAAATATGTGCTCAGTATTATTGATTTCTGATTGTTTGGTTTTATTTTAATGAATATAAGCAAAAATCTCTTCAATGAATCTTAAATGAAATCCATTAACAAGAAAAAATAACTGTCATTTTATTCTTTACTTCCTCTTTTAACTAAATACTTAAATTAGAAAAAATAACAATGAAAGACGAGAGTGATGGAAGAGTAAGTTTCAGTTGTTCTATTTATCGATTATACCTGCCCTCTGTTTCAAATCTTTTTATCTGCATTCTTATTTAGTTTCATTAGCCTTTCTAATTTGATATATTTTATTTCATTAAAACTTAAATACTTGCACCCGGAGGGTGCATATATTTGCTAGTAGTAATAATGAATGAATGAATAAAAATAATACTATTTATAAAGTTATTCCTAATAAAATAAACAAGTAGACAATAGGAACTTTTAATATAAAATTCTGTAGAAAATAATCTAACTTACAAATCGGGTGACCCAGAAAAAACGGAACCCACAAATTTTGTAATAAAACTGTTAATTTTAACTAGGGGGTTTAGGATTAGGGTTATGGTTGGGGTTTAGGGTTAGTTTATTGGGAAAATAAATAAATAATTTGGGTTCTGTTTTTTCTGGGTCACCCTGTAATATGTTTTAAGATCTTTTTTTCTTATTTACGAGATTTAAGGGTAAATTTATAAGGAAGTGCATCCCGGTCTCCTGCCTCAAAAATTGCTACCTGGTGACTATTAAAATAACGACCCCCAGCTCAGTCTATTCAAAACTATCCATCTTCATATCTATCTATCTATCTATCTCAATTTGTTCATATTTATCTATATTACTTTAAATACTAAGAATTTATTTTTATTCATGTTTGTTTAATGTCTTGTTTTTAGTTTAAATAAACAAGAATTAAGACAAAAAAAGATGCGACCCCCCCCCAAATACATTTACTTGTCGAAAATATCTATCTCCATTTCTTCATATCTATCTATATTATTTTTTTTGTTTATCTATCTATCTATCTCAGTCTATTCCAAACTATATATCCATCTTCATATCTAAACAAGAATTACGACAAATTACGATAAATAAACAAGAATTACGACGAGCTGGGGTTGTTATTTTGATAGTCACCGGGTAGCAATTTTTGAGGCAGGAGACCGGGACACACTTCTTCATAAATTACCGATTTAAGTTTCAATGTTTAAGATGCCCTATTACCAAAACTGAATTAGTTGCGATTTAGTTGTTGTTGTTTTTTTTTACATATGTTCCGTCAATAAATTATCTTTCCAAAAATGTAAAAATTATTTATATCCAAAAAAAAAAAAAAGATCTTTGAACGGGGGATCAATGGGCGAAACAAAAACTAATGAAAAAAATTATTAGCCTGTCTGGCTGATACCGACTTTAGGCCACCTTGATGACTTTACTTTTACTTACTCTCTTATGTCATAAAAAAACTATTTTGAAATATCTCTATACCAGCCCTTGCTAACTCAGCTTATGAGTAGCACAGGTATCTGTGCGGTAAAGTAAAAAGCTGATGGTAGGTGTAGTGCTCCACCTCAGATGCAAAAATCAGTCTCCTTGGTCTAGGGCTAGTGAAAAGGGGGATAGACTCCTTCACTGTCTGGCTGATACCGATTTTAGGCTACCCCGACAACGACTTTGAAACAAGCGAAAGCTTTTTAGTCCTGCTGATAGTAAATGAATAACACTAGTATAAGTTGTACTGATCGTCGTCTGACTGGTAATAATGCAAATCATGGAGGTTCACTACTGTAGTTAGTTTTTTTTTTTTTTATACAAAGGTTGCAATTTTGTGGGGAGCGGGGAGTGGGGTCATTATATCTATGACAATAAAAATTACTCATTGCCTGCACTGATTTTGAGGAAAAATAATTACCCTTTATTTTATTTAAAGTAACATTTGAATTGATATTATTTTAATTCTTATATTGTAACACTTTTTTGACAGCCCCCCCCCAAATTCTTTTATTGTTTTGTGGGAGTGGAGGGGGGGGAATTGTTTTAAGGGAAATTCTGTTACATCTTTCTTTTCTTTGTTATTGAAATGATCCAGAAAATAGAGGAAAAAAAGTAGAACATTTTTTAGTGGAAATGATTTTAAAAGGTCGAAGAGTTTGAAAAAAAAAAAAGCAACAGAAAAAATGCAAAGAAAATTCATAAGATATTTATAGAAGTACAAAAAAATGTAGTCAAAATAAAGGAAATAAAAGTGACTAAAAAAAATAATAAATAAATAAAAATTTAAAAAAGAAACAAAAGTGATGAATAAAAAAAATGAAAATCAAGTAAAACAAAACGAAAAAAAATTTTTAAAATTAGAAAAAAAAAAAGGACAAAGGAAAAAAAAAAAAAAAAATCTTATAAATTTTTTTAAAAGTACAAAAAAAAGTGCACAAAATAAAGGAAATAAAAAAGTGACTAAAAGTATAAATGAATAAAAAAAAAAACAATTAAAAATAAACAAAAAATGTTGACTAAAATTAAAAAAAAAAGAAAAAAAAAGGAAATTAATTTTAAAAATAGAAAAAAAATTGAAAGAATACCCCTCCCCCCCGAAAATGAAATTCACTTAAAGGCGTTTTATTTTTAATAATAATGATAATGAAATTTATTGTGTACAGTTCTCAGGTGCACCACAACTCATCAAAGTCTCATGTATAGTACATAGAATAATGTATTAGCGTCAGGAACATGAATAGCATACAGTAATAATATACATGTATGCGTACAGTGCTCAGGTGCACCACAACTCATCAAAGTCTCATGTATAGTACATAGAATAATGTATTAGCGTCAGGAACATGAATAGCATACAGTAATAATATACATGTATGCGTACAGTGCTCAGGTGCACCACAACTCATCAAAGTCTCATGTATAGTACATAGAATAATGTATTAGCGTCAGGAACATGAATAGCATACAGTAATAATATACATGTATGCGTACAGTGCTCAGGTGCACCACAACTCATCAAAGTCTCATGTATAGTACACAGAATAATGTATTAGTGTCAGGAACATGAATAGCATACAGTAATAATATACATGTATGCGTACAGTGCTCAGGTGCACCACAACTCATCAAAGTCTCATGTATAGTACACAGAATAATGTATTAGTGTCAGGAACATGAATAGTGTACAGTAATAATATACATGTATATGTACAGTGCTCAGGTGCACCATAACCATCAAAGTTGTGTATAGTACACAGAATAATGTATTAGTCTCAGGAACATGAATAGCATACAGTAATAATATACATGTATGTGTACAGTGCTCAGGTGCACCACAACTCATCAAAGTCTCATGTATAGTACACAGAATAATGTATTAGTGTCAGGAACATGAATAGCATACAGTAATAATATACATGTATGCGTACAGTGCTCAGGTGCACCACAACTCATCAAAGTCTCATGTATAGTACACAGAATAATGTATTAGTGTCAGGAACATGAATAGTGTACAGTAATAATATACATGTATATGTACAGTGCTCAGGTGCACCATAACCCATCAAAGACTTGTGTATAGTACACAGAATAATGTATTAGTCTCAGGAACATGAATAGCATACAGTAATAATATACATGTATGTGTACAGTGCTCAGGTGCACCACAACTCATCAAAGTCTCATGTATAGTACACAGAATAATGTATTAGTGTCAGGAACATGAATAGTGTACAGTAATAATATACATGTATATGTACAGTGCTCAGGTGCACCATAACCCATCAAAGACTTGTGTATAGTACATAGAATAATGTATTAGTTTCAGGAACATGAATAGCATACAGTAATAATATACATGTATGTGTACAGTGCTCAGGTGCACCACAACTCATCAAAGTCTCATGTATAGTACACAGAATAATGTATTAGTGTCAGGAACATGAATAGTGTACAGTAATAATATACATGTATATGTACAGTGCTCAGGTGCACCATAACCCATCAAAGACTTGTGTATAGTACATAGAATAATGTATTAGTTTCAGGAACATGAATAGCATACAGTAATAATATACATGTATGTGTACAGTGCTCAGGTGCACCATAACTCATCAAAGTCTCAGGTATAGTACACAAAATAATGTACAGTAATAATATGTATGCGTGTGCATATGTGCATGGAAGGAGGGTATCAAGTATAACGTTGGCAAATTATAGGAGGCATGGAGGCTTTGAAAGATGCAGTGTTTCCACCAGTGAAACGAGCACATGGGTACACCAGTGCGAGCTGCCCAGACCTTCATTGACCAGTTCTGTGCAGATACTGGATGCTGTGCAAAGGACATCTCGACAGTGATGAATGATAGGGACAGTTGGTGAGAGATTGTCACAGATATCCGTGCTGCTGACACATGATGATTAATGATAAAAAGAAAAAAAATCAAATACTAACTTAATAATTTTCTTTCATATATATATATATATATATATTTTTTAGATGTTTGTTTTTTAGAAGCATTGTTGAAGAAAGTATATATTATTATTTATATTTTGCTTGAAGGCAATTACAATGTGTATATCGTATAAAATTTGATATCGAATTTTATACGATATACGCATTGTAATTGCCTTCAAGCAAAATATAAATAATAATATATACTTTATTCAACAATGCTTCTAAAAGACAAACATAAAAAAAATGTTATTTCCTTTGCCATAAAGCATAGGCCTGGTTTGTTATTGTTCACTCAATGTCACCGTACCTCATATGGTAGAAGCGTATCATTATCATTGACAGGTTAATTTTGCATGGATTGTCCACTGTGTATCAGTGGCCGAAGCAGTAAAGTCTCTGACACTCCTGCTGAAGTCCCGGTTTCAATTTCTGTTAGAGGGAAGTTGTTAGTATACATCGCTGATGAGACTTAATAAAGTCGAAACAGTCTGTACAATGTTCTACACACCGCACAATTTTTTGCTGAGGTTCACTTGTCATGATTATTTTCTATAATTATCAAATTTTATGCAATATACGCATTGTAATTGCCTTCAAACAAAATATAAATAATAATAATAATAATATATATATATATATATATATATATATGTATGTATGCACATATGTATATGTATGTATGAATATATATATATATATATATTATATATATATATAGCTTCTGGCCTTAAGAGACATATGGTAGTACATAAGGATCAAATTTTATCATCTGATCCATCTGAAGGACATCCTTCCCATCTCATATTTGCACCAAACTTTGTGGATCTGCAGTGGGTTTGATGAATCATTTGAGGGCTCATGAGAGGAAAGGTTCTGGTGGTGGAGTTATAGGATTGTGAGGGACGGCAGTGATCTGTAAAGATTATGCTATTTATATGCGTGTGTATTTTCCGAAAAAGATTTCTCTTGGAAGGTTATTTTTCCCCTTGAAAATGATATTTTGAGAGAGACTTTTTCATAAATTCTAAACCAGTGATTCTCAACGTGGTCCATCTGGACCATCTGTGGTCCACAGAACATTTCTAGTGGTCCACAGAACATTTCTAGTGGTCCACAGAGAGTGTTTCTGTTGCTTCAGTGTATAACAATATCATCTGATGTATTTGGAGTTACTCTAGTTCAGCTTAAAACACTGGTAAGAGTAACCCAAAGTCAAATCTATGAGACCAGTGATTCTCAACGTGGTCCAGCTGGACCATCTGTGGTCCACAGAACATTTCTAGTGGTCCACAGAACATTTCTAGTGGTCCACAGAACATTTCTAGTGGTCCACAGAGAGTTCGAAGCCACAAAAATATTTTAGCCATTTCACAAAAATTTAACTAATTTAGCGCTTCTTATAATGACCCTCCCCAGTTGAAAATCTCAATTTAAGCGCACGTCGATGATCGGCGGAAAATGAATTGTCTTGTCTTACTTTAACACATGTGCTAGCTGCTCGCAGCAACATTCAAGAAAAGTAGGATTGGTCCATGGGAATTTTTTGAATAAAAAATGGTCCATATGTTACATAATTATTGGATCCCCAATGCTTTTATAAGGTATTATAGAAATCATAATGGCGATTAGTGCAGCTGATGGCCTTGAGAGTGAGTGACAGCGCTTGACCTCACTCTGACCTTGCCTTGCGGGGATGGATCATGATAACCTGTAGGCATGGAAGACCCTGCCTTCCGGTTTAAGGATATGGTAAGTTTAAGTCAGTTAGAAGTTAGAAGCCGAGCTAGCAAGATGTAAGGATCTGCGCAGACGTCTGGTTTGGGGATTTATAAATAAAGTAACATCAACGTAAATCGAAGTCTTGTGTTTATTACCTAAAAACTAACAATGACACAGGGCTTCTGATAACGAGAAATCCCAACAGAAACCAGACCCGGAATCCCCATAGAAGAAAGTCCAGACCTTAGAAGAGACCAGACCAAGATGATAGACGATCAGGATAGCAAAGCCGGCCAGAAGAAGATACGACCAGAGTAAAGAAAGTTATATAACAATATATGCTGATTTGGTACAGTGAAAACGTCAGTACGTAACACATAAGCCGAAAAAGGTTGAGAAGCACTGTTCTAAACCATACTAACTTAAGTAATAATAGTAATAATTAATTTGATTAGTAACACTAGTATATTAACAGATAATCCCTTGATAATCTTAGCTTAATCTAAACTGTAACAACTGAACCTCTTAAAAGATCAAAAAGTAATTCCATGTTTATTAACCACTGCAGCTGGGGGTGGGGCTTTTTGTTCTTTTTTTTCCTGATTACTAATAGCAAAAATCATCATCATTCATTATCAAGTCCACCCTGTCGGCTGACAGACTGCACCTCTACAGGGGGGTAAGACTCCCCCAATGGGGCCACCTGTTGGCCGTAGGTGGTGACCCGTGATGCTTAAGGATAGAACCCAGGTGGATGAGCAGTTCATGACTTGCAATATTCCACTTTAGCCCTATCTTGGGCTAGACGGGCGGTAGGAGTGGCCTCCTCCGATCAATCGGCTGGTCACGTCAAGCCCTAGCACCTATATGATTTTCCCAACCCTATTGCCCTTATGGCAAGCCCCAACCCCTTTTTTATCATATGGGTGCTAGAAGGTGGTGGCTGCGGGTCTACATGTCCTGGGAATGACGTTAAACTCTATCTGATGGTGAGGTTCCAGTTCTGGAGGTTTGGGGAATGTGGAGCACCCCTTCATCACCATTGTTCCCTGGTCCACTCTGACCCGGAGTGGTAGTACCTGTTAGTGTCCCATCTATGGGTTAAATAGAAAAATGAATTTATAAAAAAATTGTATTATCCATTGAGAATGAATTTATTTCAAAACTTTATCGGCATTAAGTGACCTACTGGGGTTGATATGCCGTAAAACAAAACCAAATCATTATCAAGTGGTGCTAATAGCATGGCAATCTCTTGCCAACCATCCCTATCATTCATTGCACTGAGGAGGTCATCCACGCATATTATATATTCATGGGCATACCGTCGGTTTTGGATGGTTAGTGTAGAAAAAGATTTTAATTAAATTGTTGTTAGCCAGTCATATATTTATGGGCATACCGTAGGTTTTGGATGGTTAGTGTAGAAAAAGATTTTAATTAAATCTTGTTAGCCAGTCATATATTTATGGGCATACTGTCGGTTTTGGATGGTTAGTGTAGAAAAAGATTTTAATTAAATCATGTTAGCCAGTCATATATTTATGGGCATACCGTCAGTTTTGGATGGTTAGTGTAGAAAAAGATTTTAATTAAATTGTTGTTAGCCAGTCAACTGCTGGAATCCATAATGTAGGAGGTGCAGCTGGGGATCCAGTTGCTTTGGCCCTGGACCTTATAAGCTAATATCGTTGATCCTCTGTAGAGGTGCAGTCGGTGCATTCTAATGCCCCCAGCTAGGGCGGATATGTAATTAGACAGTTATATAACACAGAGCTGGACGATGTTGGGTGGCCCACACTTGCATGCCCATGTGTAAGTCTCCATATGAGAACATCACTTCTGAGTTTGTCTTTGCTTATCCAGCATGTCTTGTTCATCTTATTCGGAAGGTTTGTGTGATAAAGGGTAAGTGGCCATACATCAGCTTCTTTGTGGAGTGTTGTTTCCATGTGCAACTCCCATCAAGCTTATTCTCTAGGCACTTCGTTAGGGTCCAAGTGGTGTAGCTGTACAGTAGCACTGATACAGCTATGACTTGGAAGAATTGTCGCTTTTGCTATTGGTGAACTGTTAGCTGGCTATCAGTTGTGTCTGTATATATGACAAGGGAGGAGAAAAGAAAAGGCATGGGGTGATGATTTCCTTCCCCTACCTTCTCTCATGGGGGTGTGAAAGTATGGCATTATCTTGGGTAGCAGCAGGCAAATGTCAGAATTTTTTTTTTGGGGGGGGGTTTAAGAATATAACAAAAACACGCAAGGGGAAAACTTAGGTTTTTAATGATTAGTGAAGTCTTTCTTTCTTCTTTTTCTTTTCCACTTTTTTCTTTTTCTCTCTTTTTTTTTTTTATTCTTTTTTTCTCTATCCCGGTTAATTCCAGGTAACCCTGACAGTGCTTTACACCAACCGATCGCCTCTGTCGTTCGCATTAAACTCGGCTTGACAGCTGTTTTGGAAAAACATCCCTGAACGGCAATAATGTCAATCTTAGGGCCGAAACGTTGTTTGTTTACATGTTTCGTTGTAAATGGCCCGGCCCTTTGCCCGATTCTTCTCTGCTAGCAGCCCCGACGTGGTCCGATGTCGAAAGGCGAGACTCTGAAAAATAACAAGCAAGAAAAAAAAAAAAAAAAAAGAAGTCGACCAGCCAATACAAGAGCATTGAAAAAAAAATAAAAACAACATGTCTTTCAATAACCTTTAGAACCACTGGGTTTGCTTTGCCTTTCAAAAACACTTAAAACAAATACTACTTCCTCTATTTTCTCTGCCGAAGGAAACCTCCCCCATGGTGCCACAGAAACATTATCTACTTATCTATCTGTTCCTGCTGTCCTGTCTGTCGTCTGTTTTGTCTTTGTCTACTTATCTATCTAATCTTCTATCCCAGCTGTCCACATATATATCTTATTTCAGTCTGTTCCCTTCCTATTAATCTCAATATTATTCTTATCTAAAATGATATTCCTACTGCTGATGTATCTATCTATTCTATCTGTCACTGTCTGTCCTAGTGTTGTCTACTTCATCTATCATCATCTATCTATCTATCTATCTATCCCAGCCTGTCCATGATATATCAGTGACTATCTTTATTTTCAGTCTGTTTCCACATCTAACTTAATCTCAAATAATTCTTACTCTTATGTACTTAGCTCTATGTATTACTATCTAAATCTAGTCCCTCGCCCCCCCTGTCGTGTCTTGTCCTGTCTGATCCTACTTATCTATCTATCTATCTATCTATCTATCTATCCCAGCCTGTCCAATGTTATACTTATTTCAGTCTGTTCCCATCTATTAATCTCAATATATTCTTATCT
>CM042180.1:943423-995923 GCA_023376005.1 Doryteuthis pealeii
GTCCTCATCTTTATTGTTATCTGTACTATTTCTCTGAATTTTTGAGATGAGGCTTGATGATTAGTATTATTTGGATTATTCAGACTATTGGTTTGAAATATTGTACAGATAACAGTGAAGATGAGGACAATAGTATTATCTGCGTTATTCGGACTATTGTTCCCATCTTCATTGTTATTTGTACAACGTTTCGGCCGATATGCCCTCTGGCCTTCTTCAGGTATTTCTTGTCGGACTCGGGAACCTTCTCGACAAGAAATACATGAAGGCCGGAGGGTATATCGACCAAAACGTTGTACAAATAACAATGAAGATGGGAACAATAGTCCGAATAATGCAGATGATACTAATCTTCAAGCCTCATCTATAACATTCAGAGATATGAGGACAATAGTCCGAATAATACAAATAATTAAAAAAAAAAAATTTTTTTTATTTTTTTAATACACTTCAATTTTAATTATTTTTGGATAATTTTATCTCGATTTTATCAACGTCCAAAAGTATGTAAAAGGATTTTTTGCCACACTCTTATCGGTTTAGATGATTAAATAACAAAGAGAAAATAAAAAAGATAAATTCTTTTACGACTTCTGAAGGTCACGATAATTAAGACGAAATCAACAGTTCAATTTTCCAATGTTGCAATTAGTCCTTCTTTTATTTCTATCAATAATACTAGAAAAAAAAAATCGCCCTCCAGGAAGTGTAAAAATTAATTTTTAACAGATATTGGTTTGGTTTGTTTTATGGCATATCAACCTCAATGGGTCATTTAATGCCAACAAAGTTTTGAAATAAATTAATTCTTAATGGATACTCAATTTTGATTATAAATTTTTCTATTTAACCCAAAGATTATATCCTAACAGGTACTACCACTCCGGGTCAGAGTGAACCAAGTAGCAATGGTGATGAAGGGGTGCTCCACATTCCCCAAACCTCCAGAATTGGAACCTCACCATCAGATAGAGTTTAATGTCATTCCCAGGACATGTAGACCCTCAGTCACCACCTTCTAGCACCCATATAATAAAAAGGGGTTGGGGCTTGCCATAAGGGCAATAGGGTTGGGGCAATCATATAGGTGGTCAGCCAATTAATCAGAGGAGGCCTCTCTGACTGCCCGTCTAGTCTAAGTAAAGGACAAAGTGAGTATTGCATAACATGGACTGCTCATCCACAAGGATTCCGTCCTTAAGCATCACGGGTGGCCCCAACCGACAGGGTGGTTTAAAAGATATTGCCTGACTGGGATGAGAGTTAAAAATTCAATATTAGAGGTCTTGTATCTTAAGTAAAATCATTAACTTTATTAAAGGATTAAAAAAAATAAAACAATTTGAAATGGAAACTTAGTTCTGCCCCACCTCAAATAAAATGCTGTGACCATCTATTAATTATTAATTAAATAATTATTTTGGTTATTTCCTAGTTGAGTAACATGAGTGCCCAGAAAAAACAGAACCCAAATTATTTATTTATTTTCCCATTAAACTAACCCTAAACCCAACTGCAACCCTAACCCTTAGACTTAAACTTCCAAAAAAAATTAAACTTTCGAACCATCCTAAACATTAATAGGGTAGTCCGAAAGTCTTATCACTAGTATATATATATATATATATATATATATATTATATGTAAAATAATTTCATAATACAAGCAAAAATTCTAGAAAGTAATTATTTTTACGTTTAAAAAATCTATAAAAGTTGAATCAATTTCTAGAATTTTGGCTTGTATTATGAAAAGAAGAAAAAAGAAAGAAAAAAGCAATATGTAGGGGTGACAAGACTTTCCGACCATGCTGTACATTAATCTACAAGGTGGTCCGAAAGTCTTGTCACCCTTACATATTGTTTTAACTTACATTATTTTGTGTTTTTATGATATAAGTTATATAATTATTTTACCTCTAAAAGGGGTGACAAGATTTTCGGACCATGCTGTACATTATTCTACAGGGTGGTCCGAAAATCTTACTTTTTTATTTTAATATTATACAAGTTATGTGATTATTTTACCTCTAAAAAAATAATTTAAAATTGAATTATTTTCTAGAATATTTGGTTTGCATTATGAAATTATTTTACACAAAAAAAAAAAAAAAAAAAAAAGAAAGGAAAAAAAAAAGAAGAATATGTAAGGTGACAAGACTTTCGGACCACCCTGTACAATGCACTCTTCAATGCACGAAACACTTTTTAGTCCTAATAACACAACACTGTTATTTTTAAGCAAAAACAGAAAAGACAGCCATCATACAATAGAGAAGAAAATATTACTACTAGTGTAAATAAAACAATTGAGGGTAGAAGGGGATTTTTTTAAAGTTAGTCCCGCAGATCCATTATTACTGAATCGTGAGTTGAATCCTCGTGGGATGCCCCAATTTAAATCCCTATGTAAAAAAAATAGACCTTGCATTGATCCAGCTACTCTGAAAAGAAATGTTAATGTCTACTATCTAAAATATTAAAAGAAAAAAAAATCAATACTGTTATCATTTAAATTTTATTTTTTAATTATCTTCACGAATATAAATAAAATCTCTATTATTTTTGCTCAACAACCAAGCCCTGGTGATATTTAATGTGTATATATATTTACTTTGTCATTAATTGTTTTATTTTCAAAGGTTCCTCTGGACATACACATACACACAACTGCCCTTTATATATATATAGATTATTTTACATTTAAAAAAAATAGAGTATGTAGGGGTGACAAGACTCCGGACATACATATACGCACAACTGTCCTTTATATATGTATAGAAGATTATTTTACATTTAAAAAAAAAAGAATATGTAGGGTGACAAGACTTTCGGACCACTGACCATCTGTACAATGAACTCTTCAATGTGTGAAACACTTTTTGGTCCTAACAACACAACACAGTGTTATTGTTACATAACCTATGCATAGATTATTGTCAACCCCCTGTATTTCTGAAGGGATGGCCCCTTTTCATATCACGGGCAGGACTTTCCATGGAATATTACAGAAAGCCAGCGAAATATGTGAAGTAACGTGGGACCTGGTTGGCTCTCAGTTTCAGCTTGGACATCAGGCAGATAAGATGTTTTTGGAGCTCACTGCACACGCGCGCTATGTTAGTTAGAGAAATATGTTTAGTTAAGTAAATAAAAGCTTACATAAATAATATGGTTTTGTGGTTGATGAATGTCTTGGCAACAAGAGTGATCTAGAAGAAGAAATGAATTAAGTGCGACCAACCAGCAAGACGAAGTCCAGACGCTAGAAGAAGAACGTAAGATACCAAAGATGAGCAGAAGAATAATAGAAGTAAAGAAAGGGTATACAACATTATTTTTAAGCAAAATCAGAAAAGCTAAATATCAAAAAAATAAAACTCACATTTACAAATCAAATGAATCCAAATTGAAGAAGACGTATCCATGTGCCAAGAAAAAATAAATTGTATTGTCGTATATGTGTCAGATACAAAAATAGAATCGTTTGGTATTAAAAAAGAGATTATCTCAGTACTAAATGTAAATCCCAAACGAGAGATTATTTCCACCCTCATTGCATAAACTTAACATAGGTAGGATTTATCGAACTGAACCTGTGATGTCACGGTCAGGATTTATGATGTAAATTTTATTCAATTGACCGAAAGAGGTTTTTCAATCACGTTTACTATGCTACTTAGTGCGGATAGAATGAAATTTGGACAGGTCAATTAGGTGTCAGGTTGCTCAATATACTACTGGTACTAAGTAACCCAGTACTACCAGTTTCATTGTCAGATCATCACTGACAAAATCGGTAACCCCACAGATTTTGTATGGTGAGGAGAGTGGCTAGACATCCTGCAGAACAAAAAACAAGATTAGTATTTGGATTATTCGGACTATTGTTCTCATCTTCGTTATTATCTGTACAATGTTCCAATTGGACACATAGCCTAGTGGATAAAGGAGTTAGGTTAAGACAGTTCTAAGTGACAGTTATCTCTAGACTGCAGGTTCAATCCTGATCCAGGGCAGCAGTAACATAGAATGATAATTAACACAGATTAACACCTGTACCCCAGCTATGGTTAACAGAATGAAAACAGGATACCCCCGTGGACTGAGTAAAGGGTTAGGTTCAAAGTTCCATGATGGTTCCCCATTACGACAAGAAGGTTCCCGAATTCGAAAAGAAGGTTCCCGAGTTCGAAAAGGAGGTTCCTGAGTCCGACAAGAAATACCTGAAGAAGGCCGGAGGGCACATCGGCCAAAACATTATAGAGATAACAATGAAGATGAGGACAATAGTCCGAATAACACAGATAATACTAATAACAATTAAGTTCATTTCAAATAATACGCAAGCACAATTGAGTACACAGAAGAACAGTAGTGGTTCTATTTAACTGACAGCTGGGGAGATTAGGGGGGGGTCATACCTTTCCCAAGGGTATTAGTCTGAAAGTGGGTTGATTGTTTTTTTTGTTTAATGGCATATCAATGTAGGATATGGATTGTCAACCCGAGTTCAAATCCTGGACAAGGCTGTTTGCATTTCACATAGTGCTAATACCCTTGGGAAAGGTATGAATCCAACTATAGGTAAATAGTAGGACAGACAGGGCTCTTTAATCTTGGTTAAGCAACCAGTCTAGGAGAAGGAAAACTATGAATTCAAACCTGTTAAACTCCGCTTGGAGTGGTCACTACTAGAATAGGCTCAGTCCTAATTAGGGATCTATTTCACTAATTTAAAATATATATATATATATATTTAAATTTAATTTAAAATCTAATTAAATACTAGGCTCTTTAATCTTGGCTAGGTAATCAGTCTAAGAGAATGAAAACTCTCAATTCAAACATGTTAAAATCCACTTAAGAAATTGACCTTGTGTCACACCCTGCTCCTGCAGAAGGGTTCATATATATATATATATATATATATATATATATATAATATATATATGTGCATGTCGAATTAAACAAAAGGCAGGTCTCCTGTTTAACGATTAAATACACACACATACATATATATAAATGTTTGTGGGTTATCTAATGCCAAAGCAATCCTTGTAGAAGAACAGTAGTGGTACTATTTAACCCATAGCTAAGGAGATGAAGAGGTTCATACCTTTCCCAAGAGTATCAGTCTGAAAGTAAATCTAAGAGTGCAACTGGAGATCTCCGCCACTTAGTTTCTAAAGGTTAAAATAAACTCCTGAAAAATCGACTATTTTATTTTTTTATCATAAAGCCGTAGAACAAAGCAGGATTAAACATGGAGGCATTAACAAACTTCTCGCGAGATAATCCGGCATTCGTATAAAGATTTAAATCCAACCAAATTATTTTGTTAAAAGTTCAACCCATTTCTGAATGGATTGAACTTTTTCACACAACCCTCCCCCCCACCAAAAAAACAAAAAACAACCAAGCAAAAACAAACAACTACTTCCTTCATCCATCAAGCTCAAATCTATAATGAATTAAAATTCAAACTGAAACACATTAAAGTAGTAATATTGTCGCCTGCTTCTTTGAATTTAAACATTATACACAAAAATACGTGACGTCATAATGTGTTGGGTACATTCCTGAACAGATACCAATTTTAATTCAATCAAAAGTACTGTCGTCTGCTTCTTTGAATTTAAACATTATATACAAAAATACGTGAATTCATAATTTGTTGCGAACATTCCTGAACAGATACCAATTTTAATTCAATCAGTACTGTCGTCTGCTCCTTTAAATTTAAATAGCGTACACAAAAATATGTGACGTCATAATTTGTTGCGAACATTCCTGAACAGATACCAATTTAATTCAATCAAAAAGTACTGTCATCTGCTCCTTTAAATTTAAATAGCGTACACAAAAATATGTGACGTCATAATTTGTTGCGAACATTCCTGAACAGATACCAATTTTAATTTAATCAAAAATACTGTCGTCTGCTTCTTTAAATTTAAATAGCGTACACAAAAATATGTGACGTCATAATTTGTTGCGAACATTCCTGAACAGATACCAATTTTAATTTAATAAAAAATACTGTCGTCTGCTTCTTTAAATTTAAAGAGCGTACACAAAAATACATGACGTCATAATTTGTTGCGAACATTCCTGAACAGATACCAATTTTAATTTAATCAAAAATACTGTCGTCTGCTTCTTTAAATTTAAAGAGCGTACACAAAAATATGTGACGTCATAATTTGTTGCGAACATTTCTGAACAGATACCAATTTTAATTTAATCAAAAATACTGTCGTCTGTTTCTTTAAATTTAAAGAGCGTACACAAAAATATGTGACGTCATAATTTGTTGCGAACATTCCTGAACAGATACCAATTTTAATTTAATCAAAATACTGTCGTCTGCTTCTTTAAATTTAAAGAGCGTACACAAAAATGTGTGACGTCATAATTTGTTACAGACAGATACCAATTTTAAACTAGTACCAATATATCTTTTTAATTCATGTTAAAATTTGAATAGGAAAAAGTCTTACTTTTTAATTTTATAATCCAAAAAGGAGGATAATAAACTCCGTCTTTCGTCCATGTAAGAAAGTTGAGGAGATGAAGAGAGGGAAGAGGGACGGAGAAGAACAGGGAAGAAGAGAGAGAGAGAGAGAGAGAGAGTGGGAGGGAGGGAGACAGAACAGAAGATAGATAGAGAGAGAGAGTGGGAGGACAGAGTAGAAGATAGAGAGAGAGTGAGTGGGAGGGACAAAGAAGAAGAAGAAGAAGAAGAAGAAGAGGAGAGAGAGAGAGAGAGAGAGAGAGAGAGAGAGAGGGACAGAGCAGAAGAGAGAGAGAGAGTGGGAGGGACAAGAAGAAGAGAGAGAGAGAGTGGGAGGGACATAGAAGAAGAGAGAGAGAGTGGAGGGACAGAAGAGAAGAGAGTGGGAGGGACATAGAAGAGAGAGAGAGTGGGAGGACATAGAAGAAGAGAGAGAGTGGGGTGGCAGAGAAGAAGAGAGAGAGTGGGTGGAGAGAAGAAGAGAGAAGAGGTGGGGAGGACATAGAAGAAGAGAGAGAGAGAGTGGGGAGATAGAGAAGAAGAAGAGAGAGAGGGAGGGGGAACTGTCAATGATGAAAAGTTACCCGAACTAGTTCAACATTATTTTTTTATTCCTTCAACTTCTTTCCGGACTGAGTTGAAATCCAAACCCCAAATCTCCTCAATTGCTGAAAAGCTATTTAGATTTTAGATCAACAATAAATAAATAAATAAAAAATTAAATGAATAAATTTAAAACAAAAAAAAAAACATCGTGTGTGTCTATCTTTCTAGTTGAACCTTTTGGGGTTTTATTTATGTTTTATTTTTATTGTGTTTTTGTTTTTTATTTGTCTTTTTTATGTTTATATTTTTTGTTTTTATTTCAAGTTGTTTTTTAATTTTTTGTGTTTCTTATTTTATCTTTATTTTTTGTTTGTATCTTATGTTTTTATTTTATATTTTTTTAAATTTTTTAATGTCTTTAATTTAAAAAAATTTTTTATTGTTATCTTATGTTTTTTTTTTGTTTCATTTTTATGTTTTTGTTTTCATTTTTTTTAAAATGTTTTTATTCAGTAATCTTTAATTTTTAATATTTTATTTTTTGTTTTATTTAATACGTTTTTTAATGTTTTTTTTAGTTTTTTGCTTTTCTTCTTTTATTTGTTTTTTTTATTTCTTATGTTTTCATTATATATTTTTTAATTTTTAAATTTGTTTTTTTTTTCATGTTTTTTTATATTTTTTTTATTTATTATTTTTAATATCTAATATTTTTTTTTTATTTAATACTTTTTTACGTTTTTTTCTGTTTTTCTGTTTGTATTTTTAAATTTTTATTTTTATTTTTTTTAGATTCATTACGTGAACAGCATATTCAACAAATAAACAGTAAAAAGTAAAGTAAAGTCGACGGGGCGGCCTAATGTCGGTATCAGCCAGACAGCGAGGGAGTCTATCCACTTTTCAATAGCGCTAGACCAAGGAGATTATTTTAGCATCCGAGGTGGGGCGCCACACCTACCATCAGCTCCTCATTTTACCGCACAGATCCCTGTGCTACTCATACGCTGCGAGGGCGAGGGGCAGGTATCGAATTAGGAACCTCGTGGTTTGCTAGCCGAACGCTCTACCGACTGAGCTAACCCGGCCCTATAAGTGTACTGGGATTTATTTAAACAAAAAAAACAAAAACGTATCATCATCGTCAACAAAAAAAAAACCCAACCTTGTTCGTTTATCATCAGATCTTTGTAGTCTCTTCTTAGCAACGCAAATAGCAACTCAGGTAACAGAAAAAAAAAAATTGATCAGGTGTGGTAATAATTTGTCAAAGTTCAAGGTCACTGGCAGATTTCCAAAAATCTGCTTCTAAAGTGTGATGAGAGGGTGGTGGGGTGTTGACGACAAGGACGGTCAGATGAGGGTGGGGGGTAGAGATGAAGATACGTCGGTGATACTTCAAAAGCCTGACCTTGTGTCCATATGTTACTCTCATGGGGGGGGGGGGATCCGAAGGTAAAAATGTCAGCTGAACTTGACGAAACTTGGTACCGAGGATAGAGAAACTTGTTTATTTACTTAAATCTTAAAAGCAAACTAAAAAAAAAATACTCAACCTCTTCCTTGTTCAACTAGGATTTACAAAACCTAAGATAAAACAAACGGTGACAATTAGGGCTTGTAAAAAAAAAGGGGGGGTCTTTGTACCTAAGAGACCCACTTTTCTTTGAAATCTAGGCTAAACTTGCAAATCGGTCAAAATTAAAACGGAAAATTTTGACGACGATTTGCAACACATCAAACTAAATTTTGAAATTAAAATTAATTTTAAAAATCCGATTCAAAATACTTCAAAGGTTAGTAATTGGGCAATTATGAACTTTGGTTTAATAAATTCCTACCCTAAAATTATGATTGGCATAATCTGAAATGAACTTAATTGTTATTAAGAACATATTTTATGATATTTTTGTGTTAAAGCATGTAGTTGTATTTATTGAAGTCAGTTAGTTTACTGTTGGTTTGAATAACAGCAACTAGCTAAGTACCACATTATTTGAAGTGAGCACATACGTGCACTCACTCCAAACAAACTTTTTATTTATTCGGAAATGAGGTACAGCGCATGTGCACACAACTCGGCATGTAGCCGGAAGTTTGGTTTTGGGGGAGAGGTGATAAAACTGGTCATATCACTACACAGATCGATCTAGCTAGGCTCACTCACCGACCGATTCATTCAAAAATAAAAAAATATCTTGCATTCTCTCCTTGCACAGCTCCCTTCCACCAAAATACCTCATTCGCTCTATGCATCTATCCTACTTAAAAATTTCCGAATATTGATGATGGCGATGGAGGGGTGGGAAAAAAATTGAAAAAAAAAAATGTCTTTGGCATAAAATAACCCAACAAGAGTTGACATGCCATAAAATCCAATCAACCAGCCAAGAATGAATAAAACAAAATGTCTTTGGCATAAAATAACCCAACAAGGGTTGACAAGTACCACTGAAGCAGTGTCCAAGACAGTTTGTATATATAGAAATCAAGAATGATCCATTCATGAATTTGGGTGATTTGGGTCATTCCATTCCTTGAGTTCTGATTGGCTGCTTGATTTGAATGATATTGTGGTGTTTTATAAATACCCTGTCATTCTGCAGTAGACTTTGCAACTATTCAGGTTTGTATTGGGTTACAACCGTTTGTTGCCATGTCTTCCCAATTCACCGGTAATTGGAACTTTGATTATTCTTCAGTATTGATTCAAACAAGTTTGTATCTTTTGTTTTTATCGTACGATAATTCAAAATGTGTTTTGGTTTAATAAATTCCTACCATAAAATTGTGCATGTGCATTATCTGAAATGAACTTAATTGTTATTAAGAACACATTTTTATGATATTTTTGTGCTAAAGCATGCAGTTGTATTGATTCGAACAAGTTTGTATTCTTGTTTATATCGTCCGTTAATTCAAATGTGCTTTGGTTAAGTAAATTCCTACCATACAATTATACTTGCACATTATCTGAAATGAACTTAATTGTTATTAAGAACACATTTTATGATATTTTTGTGTTAAAGCATGCAGTTGTATTGATTCAAACAAGTTTATATTTTTTGTTTATATCGAACGATAATTCAAAATGTGCTTTGGTTTAGTAAATTCCTACCATAAAATTATACTTGCGCATTATCTGAAATGAACTTAATTGTTATTAAGAACACATTTTGAATTATCGTACAATATAAACAAGAAATATAAAATTATTCAAATCAATACCACTGCATGCTTTAACACAAAAATATCATAAAATGTGTATTAGCACCATGTGAAATGTAAACAGCTTCGTCCAAAACAGCTTCGTCTCTCTATATATAAGAACTCTTGTGTATATACCCAACGAGGGTATATGGCATTGTAAGTAAAACAGTATACAATGAAATTTAGTCATGAGAGGAGAGAATTTTTCCGATGAGAACTCAAGGATGAACGACACAAAAATCCTTCAAGCGGAACAAATTGAAATCCTTCTCCTGAAATTCTCAAAGACAAAGGAAGCGGCAAGTGAATCTATGTTCAATAATTTCAACAAAGAATTCTCTCGGAATGGTAGCGCCAACTTTCACAGACAATGGAATGCTTTTTACCAAAATCACACAATGATTTCGCAAGAAGAACACAAATCCCAATACTGGGATATTGTCAAAGATACTCCATGTTTTTTTATAGATTTTCAATTGTTAAAAATTCGTGAATGCCTCCCCCCCACATCAAACAAGTAAACAAATGCGATACCTTTTATTTTTAAAGAATTCTTTAAAAATCCCCCCCACACCAAAAAAAACAACTCCAAACTATTAGAAAAAGACTCTCATTGTAATATGTAGTTGGTTGGTTGGATTTTATGGCATGTCAACCCTTGTTGGGTTATTTTATGCCGAAGATGTTTTGTTTTATTCATTCTTGGTTGGTTGGTTGGATTTTAAGGCATGTCAACCCTTGTTGGGTTATTTTATGCCAACGACATTTTTGTTTTATTCATTCTTGGTTGGGTGGTTGATTGGATTTTATGGCATGTCAACCCTTGTTGGGTTATTTTATGCCAAAGACATTTTGTTTTATTCATTCTTTGGTTGTTGGATTTTATGGCATGTCAACTCTTGTTGGGTTATTTTATGCCAAAGACATTTTGTTTTATTCATTCTTGGTTGGTTGTTGGTTGGATTTTATGGCATGTCAACTCTTGTTGGGTTATTTTATAAAGACATTTTGTTTTATTCATTCTTGTTGTTGGATTTTATGGCATGTCAACCTTGTTATTTTATGCAAGACATTTGTTTTATTCATTCTTGGTTGGTTGGTTGGATTTTATGCATGTCAACCCTTATTGGGTTATTTTATGCCAAAGATATTTTGTTTTATTCATTCTTGTTGGTTATTCAATTTTTTCAAAATTTTGTTTGTATTCTGCAGATGGTACAATTTTCAGTTCTTTTATTCCTGCAAATTTATTCCTGCGAATGATAGAACCAACTTTCATAGACAATGGAACGCTTTTCTACCAAAATCACACAATGATTTCGCAAGAAGAACACAAATTCCGATACTGGGATATTGTCGAAGATTCTCCATGTTTTTTTTTTTTTTATAGATTTTCAATTGTTAAAAACCTGTGAATGCCTCCCCCTATCAAAACAGGCAAACAAATGTGATGTGTTTTATTTTTAAAGAATTGTTATGGCGCTTTTCAGCACTTTGGTTATTCCACTTGCAGATGGCACAGTTCTCAGTTCTTTTATTCCTGCAATTTCTTGGAAACGGTAAACGTCCAATAAAACAGCGCCAACCAATCACAAGAAACAAAAGATACAAAACAAAATAATTCAAACTATTAAAAAAAAAATCTTATCGTTGTAATATGTACATGTGTGAATAGTAGGACTGGTTTGTTTGTTTTGTTTTACGGCATATCAACCTCAGTGGGTCATTTAATGCCGATAAAGTTTTGAAATAAATCAATTCTTAATGGATAATACAATTTTTTTATAAATACATTTTTCTATTTAACCCATAGATGGGTGTATTCAAAGTAGAATAAAGCTTACTCAAGTCTGACCGTGTCTGTTCTCTTATTACTACATTTAGTTTAAAATTTTTCACTTGGTTTTAAACTTTCTTAAAAATCTTGGTGACAGCAGCCATTTTTAAAAATGGTTTCCATCGTTCCAGTGTTTAAATAAGAAGAATAGCTTTTAGAAAAGAAAAAAACAAAAACATCCTGTTTGTTTGGTTGGGTTTTACGGCATGTCAACCCCTTGGGTTATTTTATGCAGAATACTTCTATTGGTAATTTGGTATTCAAAAATGTTTAATGCTGACAAAGTTTTGAAATAATTTCATTTTTAATGGATAATACAATTTGTTTATAAACTCATGTTTTCTATTAAACCTATAGATGGGACCCTAACAGGTACTACCACTCCGGGTCAGAGTGGACCAGGGAACAATGGTGATGAAGGGGTGCTCCACATTCCCCAAACCTCAAAAACTGGAACCTCACCATCAGATAGAGTTTAACGTCATTCCCAGGACATGTAGACCCTCAGTCACCGCCTTCTAGCACCCATATGATAAAAAGGGTTGGGGCTTGCCATAAGGGCAATAGGGTTGGGAAAATCACATAGGTGCTTGACATGACCAGCTGATTGATCAGAGGGGGCCTCTGCCACCGCCCGTCTAGCCCAAGATAGGGCCAAAGTGGTGTATTGCAAGTCATGAACTACTCATCCACCTGGGTTCTATTCTTAAGCATCACGGGTCGCCACCCACAGCCAACACATTGGGGGGTGGGGGCTTACCCCTCTACAGTGGTGCAGTCGGTGCATTCTAACGCCCCAGCTGACAGGGCGCTAGTAGGACTGGGCAACCGGTCTAGGAGAAGGAAAACTCTGAATTCAAATTGGTTAAACTGCTTAAAAATTCATTCTTGATGGGTACTCAATTTTTTTTCTAAACTCATTAAAAAAACAACATTTTTTAAACTCATTTTTTCTGTTTAACCTATACCCTAACTGGTACTACTATTCTGGCCCAAGGGGGAACTGAGCATATCAACCTCAGTGGCTCATTAGCCAACAAAGTTTTGAAATAAATGGATACTTAATGGATAATTTCTTTCTCTCTATAAATGATGAAACTAAGAAAATATACAGGAGACTACAAGTGATTTTGTAAATTTGTAGCCTCCTGTATAAAGTACAAATTTTACAAATGTAAAAAGTATAGTAATCTCGATTTAATTTTCTCTCACTTTTTTTCTTTCTTTTCTATGAATATTTTCTTTCTTTCTTTCTATAGATGATAAAACTAAGAAAATATAAAGGAGACTACAATTGATTTTGTAAATTTGTAGCCTCTGGTTTGGTTTGTTATATGGCATATCAACCTCAGTGGGTCATTTAATGCCAACAAAGTTTTGAAATAAATTCATTCTTAATGGATACTCAATTTTTCATTTATAAACATATTTTTCTATTTAACCTATAGATGGGACCCTAACAGGTACTACCACTCTGGGTCAACCTCAGTGGGTCATTTAATGCCAAAAAGTTTTGAAATAAATTCACTCTTAATGGATACTCAATTTTTTTTTTACTAACATTTTTTTTCTATTTAACCCATAGATGGACCCTAACAGGTAATACCACTCCAGGTCAGAGTGGACAACGGAGCAATGGTGATGAAGGGGTGCTCTACAGTCTCCAGAACTGGAACTTCTCTATCACAGTTTAACGTCATTCCCAGGACATTAAAACCCTCAGCCACTGCCTTCTAGCAGATATGATAAAAAGGGTTGGGGATTTCCATAAGGGCAATAGGGTTGGGGCAATCATATAGGTACTAGGGCTTGATTTGACCAGCCAATTAATCAGAGGGAGCCTCTATGACTACCTGTCTAGCCTAAGTAAGGGCCAAAGAGAAGTGTTGCAAGTTATGGACTGCTCAGCCACCAGGATTCTGTCCTTAAGCACCATGGGTTGCCACCCATGGCAAACAGGTGGCTCTGTTGAGGGGGGGATCTTACCTCTCTACAGAGGTGCAGTTGGCATATCCTAAAGCTGTAATCAACAAGTTGGTAAGCTTTTCAGTCATTTTTTTTTAATAAAGAAAAATATATCTGATTCCGAATTATACATCGATGTTTTTTCTGCTTAAAAAGCCCCCCCCGCCCGGCTGTTTGCTTATTAACTTTTTACTTACGTGATTACGATAGTCAAATTTGGACAAGAAAAAAGGAAACCTTTAAGATATAGATAAAATGCTTAATTCCTACTTAAATGATCTAATGTAGCTACTGGCAAAATGAGTCTAAAATACGTTTTTGACAAAATGACTTTAGCCCCCCCCCCCAGTGAAAATAATTTACCAAAAATCAGGGAATTATCGGATTTTAATGAAATTTTCAGTGTTTATTTATCAATAAATGATCTTTATAATGCATTATCTATTTTATTTCAAAACTTTCTCATTTTTTTCAGGTCGCTTAATTTTGACCCCCCTTATGTTGGGGGCGTAAAATGTTTTTCAAGTTGATCATATATTGTACTAATTACAGTATAAATAATGAGATAAAAGACCGAACTTATGAATAGAAATAAAAAAAAAATTTTTTTTACGGTTGTGCTTCTATGAGAAAATAAGTACCGAAAATTAAAAAAATAAAATGTAAAAAAAAATAAATAATTTATTTTTTGGAGATTTCTTTTTTACTCATTTCGATAATTATTCAATTGGCTATTATTCTATAAAAGAAAAAATTATACATCAATGTTTTTTCTGCTTAAAAAGGGGAGGGGGTACATTTTCAATCGAGTTTTTCTTCAAAACTTATTACTTTTTAAGTAGATATTTATTTTTAGAATCTAAAAATATAACATTTTAAACTTAACACCGGGATTTTCATATTTTAAATGAATTTTATATATTAATTTTTCATAGCAAAAATACTAAATTAAAATTTTGAAATAAAATAACTGATGCATTATAAAATTTATTAATTGTTAAATCAATACTGAAAATTTCATTAAAATTGGATAATTACCTGATTTTTGGTAATTTTTTTTTTCCATCCCAAATGTTATTTTAAAATTGTAAACAAGCGCCTAAAACCATTGAAAAAGAGGCTGGATGTCGGTTGCGTCGAAATTGACCAAAACAAATAGTTTTAAATCTTTCAAAAATAAACTGCATATGTAATTATATTTCTCTTTTTTTAATGATGGTTATTATGTTACTACTTATCGATTTAGACAAAGTTTAACCTTAAATAATAGATTTAATTATTTTTAATTTGCTTTTAAAATTCCTAGCAGACGACAAAAAGGCGAGTCCCTAGTTTAATTGGAAAATAATTGGTAGATTAATCAACAGATAAAGAAGCTTTTTCAGTCATTTTTTTTTTTTAATAAAGAAAAATATTGCTAAAACTGCATCGATCTGAAGAGGAATTTTTTTATTTGAAGAAATTTTTTTTCTTTGCCCTGAACTTTGACAAGGCTTGTGATGCTTCATTGTTTTAAAGACCATAGAAATGTCTGTCTGTTTGTCTGCCTTTTAGAAATTTAATAACTTTGCTCCAAGAGTCAAAGATTTAATAGTCCTGGGACTTCTCTGACCACCCATCTAGCCTAAGTAAGTGCCTAAGTGTTGCATGTTATGGATAGCTCTGCAACCAGGATTCCATCCTTAAGCAAAAATCTAAAAACGGAAAATCTTTCTGGTCATTTTTTTTTTCAAATATTAAAACTTAATTGATATGAAGAGGAATTTTTTAAAATTATTTATTTAAAGAATTTTTTTTTTCCTTTACCTGAAACTCTGACCCCGAGGCTTGCGATGTTTCATTGTTTGTTTTAAAGACCATGGAAATGTCTGTTTGCCTGTTTCTTTTTAGAAATTCAATAACTTTGCCTTTTACAGTTCTTTTTATTTATTCTGCAGGGTATCTAGCCACCCTCGTCACCAGATAAAATCTTAGGGGGTTACCATCTTATAGTCACTGATGAATGGACTATGAAACAGGTAGTACTGAGTTACATGGTACCAGTAGCATATTGAGCAACTTGACACAGAAATAATTCAATTATGATGGAGAAAAATCTAAAAACGGAAAATCTTTCCGGTCATTTTTTTTATAAAGAAAAAAAAAAAATGTGAAAACTTAATCGATATGAAGAGGAATTTTTTAAAATTATTTATTTAAAGAATTTTTTTTTCTTTTGCCCAAATCTCCGACCCCAAGGCTTGCGATGTTTCATTGTTTGTTTTAAAGACCATGGAAATGTCTGTTTGCCTGTTTCTTTTTAGAAATTCAATAACTTTGCCGGTAATTTATGAGGAAGTGCGTCCCGGTCTCCTGCCTCAAGAGTTGCTGCCTGGTGACTATTAAAATAGCGACCCAGCTCAGTCTATTTAAAACTATCCATCTTCATATCTATCTATCTATCTCAATTTGTTCATATTTATCTATATTACTTTAAATACTAAGATTATTTTTTTTTATTCATGTTTGTTTAATGTCTTGTTTTTAGTTTAAATAAACAAGAATTACGACAAAAAAGAAGCGACCCCCCCCCAAATACATTTACTTGTCGAAAATATCTATCTATCTATCTCCATGTGTTCGTATCTATCTATATTATTTTGTTTGTTATCTATCTATCTATCTATCTATCTCAGTCTATTCCAAACTATATATCCATCTTCATATCTAAACAAGAATTACGACAAATTACGATAAATAAACAAGAATTACGACAAGCTGGGGTTGTTATTTTGAGTCACCGGGTAGCGGTTTTTGAGGCGGGAGACCGGCATGCACTTCCTCATAAACTACCACTTTGCCTTTTTGCAGTTCTTTTTATTTATTCTGCAGGGTATCTAGCCACCCTCCTCACCAGATAAAATCTTAGGGGGTTACCATTTTATAGTCACTGATGATTGGACTATGAAACAGGTAGTACTGAGTTACATGGTACCAGTAGCACATTGAGCAACCTAACACAGAAATAATTCAATTATGATGGAGAAAAATCTAAAAATGGAAAATCTTACCGGTCATTTTTTTTAATAAAAAAAAAAAAAAAAAAAAAAATAAAACTTAATCGATATGAAAAGGAATTTTTTTTTATTATCTAAAAAAAAAATTTTGGTTATTTCCTATAACTCCAACCTAAAAAAGGGGAACCACTCTGAATTAATTATTTATTTATTGATCTACTAGGAAAAAATAAAAAAAATTGCTAAAACGGAATCAATCTATAGAGGAATTTTTTTTATTTAAAGAATTTTTTTTCTTTCTCCCTTTGCCCAAATCTCTGACCCCGAGGCTTGCGATGTTTTACTGTTTGTTTTAAAGACCATGGAAATGTCTGTCTGTTTGTCTGCCTTTTAGAAATTTAATAACTTTGCTCTGAGAGTGAGAGATTTAATAATCCGGAGATTTCTCTGACCACCCATCTAGCCTCAGTAAGTGACTAAGTGTTGCATGTTATGGACAGTTCCGCAACCAAGATTCCATCCTTAAGCATCATGGTTCGCCACCCATTGCAAACAGATGGTGTCTTACCCCTCTACAGAGGTGAAGGGCGATAATCTATCCGTTCATTTTTTTTATATAAAGAAAGAAATTGCTAAAACGGAATCAATCTAAAGATGATTTTTTTTTAATTTAAAGAATTTTTTTTTCTCCCTTTGCCCGAATCTCTGACCCCAAGGTTTGTGATATTTCATTGTTTGTTTTAAAAACCATGGAAACGTCTGTCTGTTTGTCTGCTTTTTTTTTTTAGAAATCCAATAACTTATTCGAGAGTGAGAGAGTTAATAGTCCTGAGACAGTGACAGGAACCATCCTTTCCGTCCACGCATGCGCATTAGCCAAATCAACCACTTTGCAATTTACCCTTGCCTCCTTCCTGGTCGAAGGCATATTTTCGTATTGTCTTTGATACCGTTCCCACTTCCCGATTTTTCTGCAAGAAGGCATGGATCATTGGAAATGCTGCCGAGCATTGGCAGGTAGGGGGGTTGGAAGAGGAGGGGAAGAAATTGCAATGAATCAAGGGGTGGGATAGGGGGGACGCATTCTGAATCTAAACAATGGAATGTTGCTTCGCATTCCATATGACTAATACCCCATGTATGCCAGCCGGTGTCAATGGAATGGATGCAACAAAAGTTAAGAGAGAAAGAGAGAGAATACATTGTTGTATCCTCACGCACGTTCCCAAACAGACTTGTTGTATCGCAGCATCTTTGTCTTTTCGCGTTCCCAAAACTAGGGCAGAGGTTTAGGGTGTGTACTGGAATTTATCAATTGCTATTGATGGAGTTAAAAGACAATTAAAATATAATGTTCATAATTTTATTAACACTCTGCTAAAACGTATTAATATTAATACATTAAAGACCACCAATCAGTTTAGGCCATCTTGAATAAAACGGAAATAAATATTTCCGAACTTTGTTTATCAAAAATCTCGTAAAATAAAGATCGTACAGTTGGTACCACCAATTTGACCCTGTGCAATTTACCCCCCCCCCCCTACATTTAACACAATGAAACTTGCAGAAAAATTAATATTTTCTTGAAAATTTTTTTCCATTCGAAAGAAAAAACATTAAACAAACTCCTGATGATTTTTTTAAAAAATTTTCAGCTTACGGAAATAATGAAAATTATGATTGAAAAACAATGTTTTCATTTTTGCACTGTTAAATCAACTGAAATTTAACGTAGCTAAAAACAAGTTACGATAAGAGGATTTTTTAAAAATTCTATGAAAAATCAATTAATGGTCCGATTTTCACGAAGATTTCCATAAATGTTTAGCATTGGATGTAAATACATCAGAAATAGTTTTTTCTAAAATATATTAGGGGAAATATTTTTTTACGAGGTCTATTACCCTCCCCCCTATTTTATTTTATGAGATAAAAAAAATGACGTTTCATTGTGTTAAATGTAGGGGGGGGTTGCACAGGGTCAAATTGGTGCTACCTAATTTAATACATTAATATTTGGTTGGATGGTCTCGTTTTTAGGGTGTTGCAAGATGATAACGGTCATACAATTAAGGAACAAGAGTATTAATATATAGATTTGATTGGCTGGTTAGTTTTAGTATTTGAACCCTTGATGGATTATTTGATACTAAAAGAAATTTCATCAGACTTGTATTGCAGCATCTTTGTCTTTTCGCGTTCCCAAAACTAGGGCAGGGGTTTAGGGTGTGTACTGGAATTTATCAATTGCTATTGATGGAATTAAAAGACAATTAGAATATAATGTTCATAATTTTATTAACACTCTGCTAAAACGTATTAATATTAACTAGCAGGACCCATGGATATACCACAATATGATAATTTAATTACTACAACATTTGAAATGTTTACTTAAGAGCTATTGCTAAATAGGTCAATATGTAAAAAGTATAATAATCTTGACTACCAGGACCTGAGGATATACCACAGTATGATAATTTAATTATTACAATGTTTGATATGTTTACTTAAGAGCTATTACTAAATAGTTCAATACTAGCAGGACCTGTGGATATACCACAGTATGATAATTTAATTACTACAACATTTGAAATGTTTACTTAAGAACTATTGCTAAATAGTTCAATACTAGCAGGACCTGTGGATATACCACAGTATAATAATTTAATTACTACAACATTTGAAATGTTTACTTAAGAACTATTGCTAAATAGTTCAATACTAGCAGGACCTGTGGATACCACAGTATAATAATTTAATTACTACAACATTTGAAATGTTTACTTAAGAACTATTGCTAAATAGTTCAATACTAGCAGGACCTGTGGATATACCACAGCATGATAATTTAATTATTACAATATTTGAAATGTTACTTAAGAGCTATTGCTAAATAGTTCAATACTAGCAGGACCTGTGGATATACCACAGTATGATAATTTAATTACTACAACATTTGAAATGTTTACTTAAGAACTATTGCTAAATAGTTCAATACTAGCAGGACCTGTGGATATACCACAGTATGATAATTTAATTATTACAATATTTGAAATGTTTACTTAAGAGCTATTGCTAAATAGTTCAATACTAGCAGGACCTGTGGATATACCACAGTATGATAATTTAATTACTACAACATTTGAAATGTTTACTTAAGAAGTATTGCTAAATAGTTCAATATGGAAAAAGTATAATAATCTTGATTTAACTCTTTCTACTAGCAAGACCTGTAGATATACCACAGTATGATAATTCAATTATTACGTTTGATATGTTTACTTAAGAGCTATTACTAAATAGTTCAATACTAGCAGAACCTGTGGATATACCACAGTATGATAATTCAATTATTACAATGTTTGATATGTTTACTTAAGAGCTATTGCTAAATAGTTCAATACTAGCAGGACCTGTGGATATACCACAGTATAATAATTTAATTATTACATTTGAAATGTTTACTTAAGAGCTATTACGAAATAATTCAATATGTAAAAAGTATAATAATCTTGATTTAACTCTCTCTCACTCTTTTTTCTTTCTTTCCTTCTTTTCGCCTTTTCATTGTGTTCGATTGAAACAGATTAGAGTTATCGCTTCAGTGCACTCATCCCCTATATCTTTATCCTACTCTCTTTCTTTCTTTCTTTCTTATTGTATTTTTCTGTGTAGCATGTCCTTTTTCTTCCCTTTCTTTCTTTAGAATAAAAACGGAATGGTCCATTATTTAGCTGAGGTGACAACACTTATAAGAAACAAGAGTTTGGTGGATAAGCAACACGAGATAATCAGGATTTACATTTTTGCATTTAATCTTAGAGGATTTGTACAATCTCATTTTTAATCTAAGGGTGTTGCAAGATGATAACGGTCATACAATTAAGGAACAAGAGTATTGATATTTAGATTTGGTTGGCTGGTTTGTTGGTTGGTTTTAGTATGCAAACCCTTGATGGGTTATTTAATACTGAAAGAGGTTTCATCAGACTTGTTGTATCACAGCATCTTTGCCTTTTTATTTTGCCAAAAAGAAGCCTACCTAGGGGAATGGCGCCTTAGTCCCCTTCAAAGTATGCTTCTTTATGACCTTTGGGATCACCATCAGCTGCCTTACTGAATTCTCCTTAATCTCATCCACAACATTTTAACAGCAATTTTGGTTTGGTTTGTTTTGTTTTACGGCATATCAACCTCAGTGGATCATTTAATGCCGATAAAGTTTTGAAATAAATCAATTCTTAATGGATAATACAATTTTTTTATAAATACATTTTTCTATTTAACCCATAGATGGGACCCTAACAGGTACTACCACTCCGGGTCAGAGTGGACCAGGGAGCAATGGTGATGAAGGGGTGCTCCACATTCCCCAAACCTCCAAAACTGGAACCTCACCATCAGATAGAGTTTAACGTCATTCCCAGAACATGTAGACCCGCAGCCACCGCCTTCTAGCACCCATATAACAGCAATTTTAGCTTTGAAAATGTAATGTCTATCCAAAAAGAAGCCTACCTAGGGCAATGGCTCCTTAGTCCCCTTCAAAGTATGCTTCTTTATGACCTTTGGGATCACCATCAGCTGCCTTACTGAATTCTCCTTAATTTCATTATAACATTTGGACCAAGTTACCTTTAAGCACCCCAGGGGCGACTAGGATTCAGAGGGACATGTTTCGCTTTGCACCGTCAACATACGGTTGTTTGTTACCAGACGATTCTTAGACACATTTTTTTTTTAATTATAAAACTAACTGCTAACCCTAGCCCTTACCCCTAACCCCTAACCCTAACAAACAACCGGATATTGACAGTGCAAAACGAAACATGTCATTCTGAATCCAGGTCACCCCTGGGTGCTTAAAGGTAACTTGGTCCTAACATTTTAACAGAAACTTTGGCTATTTCTCTGAATGTTTGAGATGAGGCTTGATGATAAGTATTATCAGCGTTATAGAGGTTAGAAGGTTCCCGAGTCCGACAAGAAATACCTGAAGAATGCCGGAGGGCATATCGGCCAAAACGTTGTACAGATAACAATAAAGAAGAGGACAATAGTCCGAATAATGCAGATAATAGAAATTTTGGCTTTGAATCCTGGATGAGACTGTTTGCATTTCACACAGCATTAATATCCTTTGGAAAAGTATGAATCCAACTATTCTCCCTCCAGCTATGGGTAAATAGTAGAAGCAGACTGGATTCTATAACCTTGGTTAGGCAAACAGTATAGGAAAAAGGAAAACTCTGAATTCAAACTAGTTAAAACTCCACTTAAGACCTTTTGTTACATCCTACTCATATGGAGGAATTGGTATATATATATATATATATATATATATATATATTTGGGAGAATATGTGCTTAATTGAAGTCAAACCTAATTTTTTTGAAAGTTAATTCATTAATAATTAATTAGGCGGGATTTAACTACTTAAATGTAAGGCTAAACAAATCACGAAAAATCAATCTCTGAATGTACATTTCAGCCTATTAGGCCTCATCAGCAGAGCTATAGATACGAAGATCGCCTCGTGTGCGATTTGAACCCTGTCTGTCGGATCAACAAGCAAGCCTCTTACCGCTACACCAAACGGACCTCGCAGTTTTTCATCATTTGTTTAAGTAGTAGTAGTACTCATATTCCTCTTAAGAGACTTCGCACGAACTTACGATAATGTAAACAAACATATAGCTATTTTCAGCCGACAATATTTGGGAGAATATGTGCTTAATTGAAGTCAAACCTAATTTTTTTGAAAGTTAATTCATTAATAATTAATTAGGCGGGATTTAACTATATATATATATATATATATATATATGTATAAAGTGTGTCAAAAAAGGATTGAAATTTTCGGTACTTTTTGATACACCTTGTATTCTGAAAAATTAATGTTCCATTCATTCTTCATTTCTATCTCGGTAAATACAGCTTTAAAATCTGTACTTTTTGACACACCTTGTATTCTAAAAACAATAACGTTACATTTATTGTTTATTCCTATCTTGATAAATACAGCTTCAATCTCGATACTTTTTTGACACACCTTGTATGTATATATATATATATATATATATATATGGGAGTAAATATGGAAATTAAATCCGACAATATAAAGAAAATTTGAGAAAACAAGTGTTCCGAAAATGGTATGAATTTAATTATCTATGTTTAAAACATTTCGGTTACATTGAACCTTCATCAGGATGTCTCTTGGGGTGAAGAAAATGATGGATGTTTTTATATGTGACAGGAGATTAAAATCTTTATAGTTATGTAACTGTATTTGATCAGCGTTTTATTTTTGAAAGGCAAGTCGCGATCTACTCACGCGAAGGTGTCATGACGCGTGACGCAACTCGAAGAAATGCGACTTGCCTTTGAAAAATAAAACGCTGATCAAATACAGTTACATAACTAAAAAAATGTTCATCTCCCGTCACATATAAAAACATCCATCATTTTCTTCACCCCAAGATACATCCTGATGAAGGTTCAATGTAACCGAAATGTTTTAAACATCGATAATTAAATTCATCCCATTTTCGGAACACTTGTTTTCTCAAATTTTATATATATATATATATATATATATATATAATTTTATATTATTATTTAATTTTATATTATTATTACAGAAAACCAAACTCACTAATAATGGTCTGCTAGCATTTGTCCCCTTCCAAGTAATCTTTTTTTTGTGACCTCACTCCTATTCTGGGATCACCATCAGCTGCTTCATAACATTCTGTCTATTTTTTTTTTTTCAAAGTGTTTCAAGGATTTTAAATTACAGAAAAAGATAAAGAAGATAGAGATAGAAAGAAAGAAAGAGGGACAAAATGAAAGATGTTAAGTGTATAGTGAATGTGTGAATATGATGTTATTAACCGTTAATTTTTATATGTGCGTTTGTTTACAAAAATTAACAGTTTCAGAGAGAAGGAGAGAGAAAGAGAGAGAGAGAGTAAGGTCAAGCTGTTCTATTGTAAATCCCGTTCCTGCGCGCTGTTCATTGCTAGCCTAGACATCCCCCAACAAACATGTTCAACCATTCTCGGGTCTGGCGAAAAAAGAGACCGAATTTTCTTTACTTCCATTTGTGCTCTCAGGGGTGGGGGAAGGGTCACATCTGCTTCTGCCCTCTGCAGAAAACCTGAAACTTCCGTTTTTATTTTAAAATCTAGTTCTGGGGTCAGTGGTTTGTCAATGGCTGGCACTCGTTGAGGGTTTACACTTCCAAATTTTAACCTCTTTTTGTTCTTATTTCTTTTTCTTTTCTTTCTCCAGAAATCCGATTACCGTTTTCTTTTCAATCACCCAAATTCTCCGTGGATCATAATTGTGCTACACAAGAATGCAGCGATCCTAACCAAAGCATGGAAACACAAGAAGAAAGCAGCTGTATGGCCACTTGCCGCCTATCACACAAATCATCCAAGAGAGGCGAACAAGTCATGCTGACCGCAATTACAGGTAAACAAAGATGGTGAGGTGGAGGTCTATCAGACCTTGGGGATGTGTGACGCAATATGATTCCTTAAAAAAGTTCTGCACGAGACACTCAACATGTCACTGTGAATCAGTTGTGAATCACCTGATTACATCTCATTGCCGACTGAGTAACCACACAGAAGAGTGTCTGCTCATTCATGCACAGTAAGGTTTCTCTCTGATTTCCTTGCCAAGTTACATCATGTGAATTTAAAATTGAGCAAGGGAAAGAGATTCTGGCATGAATTGCACGGTTCTGCATCATGTGCACCGTTGCGAACGGAACGACTTTGAAAAAGGTTTACTAAGCGCATCCAGTTTTTAAAATTTGTGTCTCCCCTCTGACTGATACAGCGTATCAGATTATAAAATGCATATAATGTTGGTTAGATTTTCAAATTCAAAACCAACCGCCAAACCTATATATATATATATATATATATATATATATATAAATATATAAGTAAAGAAATAACAAAAGACTTAGAGATTTTGTTATTTCTTTACTTATAAATTTGCTCTGTGACTCTAACAATAAGAGCACACATTGAGCTCTCAAACTGCGACAGGTTGTTTAAAAAAACTCCTATGTTGTAAGGAAGATTTCTTCTCTGGACTTTTGGATTATATATATATGTATATATATATATATATATAAATGTGTGTGTGTGTGTGTGTGTGAAGAGATGGAAGTGAATCCGACTGTATGTAGTATAGTCAGAAATTTAAAGACTAGAAATATATATATATATATATATATATATATATGTGTGTGTGTGTGTGTGTGTGTGTGTCTGTGACTTTGCCGGTGTAGAAGTAATAGATTGGGTAAAATCTGACAAAATGTGATTAAAAGTTGAGGAACAAAAGTGGATAAAACAACACAAACATTTTATATATATATATATATATACCAACCCCTCCGCACGAGCAGGATGTGACACAAGGTCAATTTCTTAAGCAGAGTTCAACAGGTTTGAATTCAAAGTTTTCCTTTTCCTAGACCTGTTGCCTAACCAAGGTTAAAGAGCCCAGTCTGCCTTACTATTTACCCATAGCTGAAGGGAGAGTAGAATACTGTTCCCAAGGGTATTAGCGCTAAGTGAAATGCAATTACCACATCCAGAATTTGAACTCGGGGCGACGAGTCCATTTCCCATGACTTTAACCATTACACCACGCACTTGCATAATAATCTATGTTTTAGATTGAATACAGAGCAATATTTACCTTTGAAAGAAAGGAAAAACTCAATAAACCATCATTCTGTCATAAATTTATTTTGACCAAAATTTAAAAGGCTTTTAGAATATATATATATATATATATATATATATATAAGGGATGGAGCACTCTATGACGGCCTTTACACACAAAGCGATGTGTGTATTAAAACAGTTAAAACCCCCTTCGCATTCTGTAAGTGAAGACAGCCCAATGGTTAATGTGTCGGACTGGCACCCAATCGATCGGATTTCAATTCCGGCTGTAGGTAGCTTACAAATGTCTAGTCACACTGAAGAGAATTGATAAGTCTGTGGATGACTATATATATATATATATATATATATATATATATATTATTTATTAAATATAACTGTTTATACAGAGTTTTAGTGAGCATCAACCTAAGGTTTCTGGCTTTTGCCTTCTTCAGGATGCTTATTTCATGCCTCTAGTCTTTCAGACAAGAGGCATGAAATAAGCATCCAGTTATATTTAATAAAAACAGCTCTTAAATTTTGTAATTGAGCACTTTATTTTCCTTTATTTCATCTCGGAAAAATTACCTATATATATATATATATATATATATATATATATATATATATATATATATATATATGTATGTATGTATGTATGTATGTATATAACATTTGTATTGTAAATTAGACTATAAGACGAATACAACTTCTGTTATTTTTTTCCTGGTGTTCAATATTTGGGCTAATGCCACTAGAGAGTTCTATCCAGATCATAGTTAAAATTGTTTCCAAAAAAAACCCATCGAAAACCGGTTGGTCATCATAAGCTTAAGTGTCTGATGATTGACACATAATTGAGCAATTGCCAGTAATGCTAAAAACCTTCATGATTCACTTGTTATTTTTAGATATGATATCAAAAAATGATTTTAACCACAGCTTGAAAATTATTATATATATATATATATATATATATATATATATATATATATAGTAATTTATATATATACTTTATTCAACAATGCTTCTAAAGAATTTAAAAAAACATCAAAAAATCTTATTTTCTTTACTTCTAATTGTGGTCCCAGGGGTGTGGGAAGGGTCACATCTGCTTCTGCCCCCTACAGAAAACCTGAAACTTCCGTTTTTATTTTAAAATCTAGTTCCGGGGTCAGTGGTTGGTCAATGGCTGGCACTTGTTGAGGGTTTACACTTCCAAATTTTAACCTCTTTTTGTTCTTATTTCTTTTTCTTTTCTTTCTCCAGGAATCCGATTACCGTTTTCTTTTAAATCCCCCAAATTCTCCGTGGATCATAATAATTATGCTACACAATAATGCAGTGATCCTAGACAAATCAGGGAAACAACACACCACAAGAAGAAAGCAGCTGTATGGCCACTTGCCGCATATCACACAAATCATCCAAGAGAGGCGAACAAGACATGCTGACCACCATGTCGGTGGGGTGTTAGAATGCACTGACTGCACCTCTGCAGAGGGGTAAGACTCCCCCAATGGGGTCACATGTTGGCCATGGGTGGCGACCCATGATGCTTGAGGATAGAACCCAGGTGGTTGAGCAGTTCATGACTTGCAATACTTCACTTTGACACTTTCTTGGGCTAGACATGCGGTTGGAGAGGCCCCCTCCGATCAATCAGCTGGTCACGTCAAGCCCTAGCACCTATATGATTACCCCAACCTTATTGTCCTTATGGCAAGCCCCAACCCCTTTTTATCATATAAGTGCTAGAAGGCGGTGACTGAGGGTCTACATGTCCTGGGAATGACGTTAAACTCTATCTGATGGTGAGGTTCCAGTTTTGGAGGTTTGGGGAATGTGGAGCACCCCTTCATCACCATTGCTCCCTGGTCAACTCTGGCCCAGAGTGGTAGTACCTGTTAGGGTCTCATCTATGGGTTAAATAGTAAAACATGTTTATAAACAAAACTGATTATCCATTAAGAATGAATTTATTTCAAAACTTTATTGGCATTAAATGACCCACCGAAGTTGATATGCCATAAAACAAAACAACCAACCAACCAAGACATGCTGAACACTGCTGGAGAAGCAAGGACGAACTTATAAGTGACATTCTCCTGTGGAAGCCAGTATATGGGAACACAAGTGTGGGCTGCCCAGCAAAGATACTGACTCGATTCATTTAAATAAATATCATTTAAATATAATATTTAAAATCTTTTTTTAATTTAAACAATATATAATATTTAAAATGTCTTTTTTTAATTTAAAACAATATTAAATATAATATTTAAAATGTCTTTTTTTTAATTTAAAACAATATTAAATATAATATTTAAAATGCCTTTTTATAATTTAAAACAATATTAAATATAATATTTTAAAATGTCTTTTTTTAATTTTAAAACAATATTAAATATAATATTTAAAATGTCTTTTTTAATTTAAAACAATATTAAATATATATTTAAAATGTCTTACTAAATTAAGATCTTCAACTAACAATAATTTTCATTCATAATTTATTTTTAAATTTATTTTTAAATTTAAAAGATTTATTAAATAAAACAAAACAAAAAAAAGACAAAAAAGATTTTTTTTTTTTAAATCTTTTGTTAGCATTGTGAATTTTCCTTGCAAATTTCTTTATCATCAAGCCCCAACCCCCCGCCACAACTCTGTCCCCCAAATATCCTGTCTCACCACCCTGATGCCCAAACACAATGATGTGGAAATTAAGATGAAGAAAATGCCTTCATGGATATTCATTCATCCTTTTTTGTGATTTTAATCATCACTTGTCTTTCAAAATTCATCATCCACCATTTTTTAAGTGACTGTTGCAATGAAGATTATTTTAAGGAAATGAATGAGAAAACAAAATGGCTGTGAACCTTAAACAAAACAATTTTTTTAACTTAGCATTATTGATTTATAAACTTCATAGATTATTGAAATAAGACATATTTATATCATAAGCATCTCATAGATTCTTATTGTTAATCTTAAACTTAAAAATTGTTCTTTTCACTTTTAAACAACAATATCTTATTATAATGGAGATTGTGTGTTTGTCTGTCTGTAACCGAAACTATATCGCTACTCAAGTCACAATTCCTTTAGTTATTAACATCACATTCCCAATGATTTTATTTTTATTTAAACCTCAATTATTAATAAAATTGTTTCACATTATTAATACTGTTAACCATATCTACATACTAACAACATGCAATTATATTTATATATACAACAAAATAGCGGTTTACAGTGTGAATGGGAAGGCTAATTTGCATATTGATATTAAAAATGTGATTTTAATAAATATGTGCTTAGTATTATTGATTTCTAATTGTTTGGTTTTATTTTAATGAATATAAGCAAAAATCTCTTCAATGAATCTTAAATGAAATCCATTAACAAGAAAAAATAACTGTCATTTTATTCTTTACTTCCTCTTTTAACTAAATACTTAAATTAGAAAAAATAACAATGAAAGACGAGAGTGATGGAAGAGTAAGTTTCAGTTGTTCCATTTTTTATTATACTCCCTCTGTTTCAAATCTTTTATTATACTCCCTCTGTTTCAAATCTTTTTATCTGTATTCTTATTTAGTTTCATTAGCCTTTCTAATTTAATACAATATTTTATTACATTAAAACTTAAATACTTGCACCCGGAGGGTGCATATATTTGCTTGTTATTATAACAATAACAATGAAGATTTTTTAAGTAAATGAAAGAGAGAGAACAAAATGGCCGTGAACCTTAAACAAAACAATTTTTTTAACTTAGCATTATTGTTTTGGTTTGTTTTGTTTAACGGCATATCAACCTCAGTAGGTCATTTAATGCCGATAAAGTTTTGAAATAAATCAATTCTTAATGGATAATACAATTTTTTTATAAATACATTTTTCTATTTAACCCATAGATGGGACCCTAACAGGTACTACCACTCCGGGTCAGAGTGGACCAGGGAGCAATGGTGATGAAGGGGTGCTCCACATTCCCCAAACCTCCAAAACTGGAACCTCACCATCAGATAGAGTTTAACGTCATTCCCAGGACATGTAGACCCTCAGTCACCGCCTTCTAGCACGCATATGATAAAAAGGGGTTGGGGCTTGCCTTAGCATTATTGATTTATAAACTTAATCATCATCATCATCATCATGTCGCGCAATTTGCACGGATATCCATGACGATCTCTCGCCAACCTTCCCTATCATTCATCGACCCTGGGAGCCTTTCCGCGCAGCAGCCATAGTTGGTCAATGTAGGTCCTGCTTGGGCGGCCCACATTAGCATGTCCATGTGTTGGCCTCCACAGTAGTCCGTCGCTTATGAGCTCATCCTTGCTTCTCCAGCAGTGTCCTGCATGCCTAACCCTCCTTACTCGTATGGTTTGTGAGATGGGAGGCAGGTGGCCATACAGTTGCTTCTTTGTGGGGTGCTGTTTCCACGACTTATTCAGGACCGCTTGCAGCATTCTTGTGCAGCTCCCATCTAGCTTATTCTCAAGGCGCTTGTTAGTTTCCAAGTGGTACAGCCATACAGCAGTACCGATATAACCACAGCCTGGAAGAATCGTCTCTTTAGCTTGTCAGGGAGGTCAGCTTTCCATACGACTGATATAGAACATATTTATATCATAAGCATCTCATAGATTCTTATTGTTAATCTTAAACTTAAAAATTGTTCTTTTCACTTTTAAACAATATTATTATAACAATAATAATGAAGATTTTTTAAGGAAATGAAAGAGAAAACAAAATGGCCGTGAACCTTAAAACAATTTTTTTAAACCTAACATTATTGACTTATAAACTTCACAGATTATTAAAATAAGACATATTTATATCATAAGCATCTCATCTATATATATAAAAGGAAGTTTGGTATGTATGGTGCCCATTCCAACGGGCATGTTTATAACACCAAAGATTAATCATAAACTCGATTAATTTAAAAGTAACCCTGAAGAATCTATTGATGAAACTCGAGTAGGTTACTCATTTCCATTCTTAAATAAATTTATGCTCTACATTGTATTGAGCACTTTGTATTTGTTTTTTCTCAACCTTAACCTCTGGATATTGTGCGCTTCCAACGATCGTTCTTATACCCACCGGTAAGTTAATACTTATACATATACAAATATATATATATATATATATATATATGCGAATTCATCATTCGCATCTGATGAGTTGGGAGAGTTAGACATTTTGTCTAAGCTCCCTGAAATAGGCTATAATGCAAAATCTCTAAGTCTTTTGTTATTTCTTTACTTATATATTTGCTCTGTGACTAACAATAAGAGCACACATTGAGTTCTCAAACTGCAACAGGTTGTTTAAAAAAAAACTCCTATGTCGTAAGGAAGATTTCTTCTCTGGACTTTTGGATTATATATATATATATATATATATATATTTACTTTGTTGTTAATTGTTTTATTTTCTAAGTTTCCTCCGGACATACTCATACATACACAACTGCCCTTTATATATTTATAGATAAACTTCAAAGTTTATTAAAACAGGACATATTGATTGACTGATTTATTTTAATGGCATTTCAACCCATCCAGGGTTATTTTATGCCAAGCTGTAAGTTGTGAGGGATAGTCAGATTTATGGCTATGTCTTTTTTTTTCAAGGATTTTCATTGATTTTGACAGTCGGTTGTTTGCAGTTGTTTGTTGCTAAGTGGATTGATTGATTTTAATGGCATGTTAACCCATCCAGGGTTATTTTATGCCAAGCGGTAGGCTGTAAGGGATGGTCAAATTTATTGTTTGTCTTTTTTTCAAGGATTTTTATTGATTTTGACAGTCGGTTGTTTGCAGTTGTTTGTTGTTAAGTGGATTGGGAATCAGTTTAAGGGATAAGTTTATAGGATAAAGTTTAAGTTTGTTATAAGCGATAGTTTGGTAGAGAGTTTTTAAAAATAATTTTTATCAACCATTTTTTCCTATCTAACTCATAGATGGGACCCTAACAGGTCCAACCACTCCAGGTCAGAGTGGACTTGGGAGCAATGGTAATGAAAGGGTGCTCAACATTCCCCAAACCTACAAAACTGGAACCTCACCATCAGTCATTCCCATATATATATATATATATATATATATATGAGTAAGAAAAGGTGGAATGAAAACATCACACAATGCTGTTAAAGAAGAAAACAATTTATAATATAATCATAGCTGATACTGATCAATATTTCGATTTTTACAAAAATCATCATCAGAGCTCATTCACTCCCGTAGTTGTTTGGGTCGGAGAGGAAAGTCAAATGAGTTTACAAAACAAAAAACCTTAATACTGCAAAAAAAAAACGAAAGACGTTACAATATTCACCAACGTGGGCATTCGCGCCATATATATGTCGGTCATGTCTCATATGTATACCTTTTGTCATCCAAATGTAGCGGATTTTGAGATGTTGGCAACAAAACTCATTTGACTTTCCTCTCCGACCCAAACAACCACGGAGTGAATGAGCTCTGATGATGATTTTTGTAAAATCGAAATATTGATCAGTATCAGCTATGATTATATTATAAATTGTTTTCTTCTTTAACAGCATTGTGTGATGTTTTCATTCCACCTTTTCTTACTCATATTGTCGGATTCATTTCCTTTCTTTTAACTTATATATATATAAAGATAAATCTAATGAGTCAGACAACCCTACTAAAAGTTTCGCTTAATGCTCTTCAGGACTAAGATCCGACTCTTAGCCCTGAAGAGCATTAAGCGAAACTTTTAGTAGGTTTATCTGACTCATTAGATTTATCTTTATTATTTGCTCTACTTAGGTATTGAGCACTTTTTACTTATTAGCTTTAGTTTCCTGGCGGTTTTGTATGAATATGTATATATCTTATATATATATATATACATATACATTTTTTTTTCTTTTGACCAAAATATTGTACTAATAGATTATTTTTGGTTGGTACGATTATCCTGGTCTTTTCTTTTTTACAAAAATTTTTTTTCTCCCTGGTTGATGTTTGGTAGTATATTTTTACAATCAAACTATTTGCTGGGTTTTCTCACCGTGAGGATTTACCAACAAGTTTGGTATATTATATATACATATATATATATATCTCATGGAAATATATTTTTATTAAAATTTCTTTGTCTCTCTCTCTCTCCTCCCATCTCTCTCTCTTGAATTATATTTAAAAAATAAAGTTTTCCCAAAAGATCCAGCAAATCTCTCTCTCATTCCCAAAAAGATTAACTAATTGAAAGTGAAAGTATACAGAATAGCAAAAGATCAACCAGTAACTAAATTGAAAGTGAAAGTATACAGCAAAAATAATTTTAATTTTAAACTTAAAATCAAAACAAAATCTTTCTCTCTACGTTTTTTAAAATCTTCCCTCAACCAGTAACTAAATTGAAAATGAAAGTATACAGCAAAATAATTTTAAACTTAAAATCAAAACAAATCTCATAGAAATACGTTTTTTAAACTTTTCCCTCGTCTTTCCAAAAGATCAACCACAAGTTACAGCGAAAATAATTTTAAACTTAAAATCTCTCTCTCTCTCTCATAGAAATTTTTTTTAAACTTTTTCCTCGTCTTCCCGAAAAAGATCAACCAGTAACTAAATTGAAAGTGAAAGTATACAGCGAAAATAATTTTAAACTTAAAATCAAAACAAAACTCTCTCTCTCTCTCTCTCATAACCTCTCTCTTTCCTTCTCTCATATTCTCTCTCTCTTCATCTCTCTCTCTCTTCCTCTTCCCCCCTCTCCCCCTCTCTCTCTAATAGAAATACTTTTTTTAAACTTTTTCCTCGTCTTCCCGAAAAAGATCAACCAGTAAGTAAATTGAAAATGAAAGTGAAAGTAGACAGAAAAAATATTTTAAAACTTAAAATAAAAAAAATAAAACATTTTTTTTTTTAAACACTCAAACTAAACAAAACAAAAAAACTTACTTTCTGTTCGATCTGTTGCCAAAAATCAACACGTGACTCCATCGTAAAATAAAAATAAAATAAATTCCTATTTTGCAAAATATCCAGAAAATGGCTTAAGAAATATCCGAGAATCCCTTTGTCATTGTTTTGTTTTTCCTGGGAATCAGTTTTCAACTGAACCGACCAGAGAGACGGAAAAGGGGGAAAGGAATCGGTCGATGCCAGCCTAGCGCCAGAGTCCCCATCGTCTGCTGCCAACAGATTGTGCTAGAACGAGACAGTAGACCAGTGAAGAATTCTCTGCGAGAGGAATTTGGTGATATAATGGGCTGAATCGAAGAATACCATTCCCAAACTTGCTGCTACTGTTGCTGCTGCTGCTGATGTGTCTTTGAATTTTGTGCAGAGAACACAAGGTGTAAAATAGAGGAGGGGGGAGGGGGGGGACAGAAAGTGGAAAGGGAGTGGGAGCTCTATCAACTAGGACATTATTCATTTTTTTTTTTCTTTTCCTCTTTTCAACAGAGACAATTATGGCAACACAGGAGGTTTTATTAGGTGTTCACAAAACTTCTTAGCACACTATACCGAAAAACTACTAGGGCGAGTCAAAAGTTTTGCAATATGTGCTACTTAGTGGCACATTGTTCATATACCTAGGTAGTAATATCTCATCTACAGAAAGACATGATATAACACTAGGGTGAGTCAAAAGTTTTGCAATATTTTAGTAAACATGAGATCCAACCTGAGTGAGTCAAAAGTTTTGCAATATCTTAGAATATGCTAGTTTGTGGTACACTGTATGACATATCTAGGTAGTAATATCTCATCTACAGAAAGAAATGAAATAATTCAAGGGTGAGTCAAAAGTTTTGCAATATTTTGGTATATGCTAGTTCGTGGCACATTGTTCATATACCTAGGTAGTAATATCTCATCTACTGAAAGAAATGAAATAATTCAAGGTGAGTCAAAAGTTTTGCAATATTTTAGTAACATGTGATCCAATTCGGGTGAGTCAAAAGTTTTGCAATATTTTAGTAGCATGAGATCCAACCTGAATGAATCAAAAGTTTTGCAATATCTTAGAATATGCTAGTTAGTGGCATACTGTTTGCATACCTAGGTAGTAATATCTCATCTACTGAAAGATATAATACTAGGGTGATTAAAATGTTTTGCAATATTTTGTTATATGCTAGTTCGTGGCACGTAGTTCATATACCTAGGTAGTAATATCTCATCTACTGAAAGAGATTATATAATACTAGGGTGAGTCAAAAGTTTTGCAATATTTTGGTATATGCTAGTTTGTGGCACACTGTTCACATACCTAGATAGTAATATCTCATCTACAGAAAGAAATGAAATAATTCAAGGGTGAGTCAAAAGTTTTGCAATATTTTAGTATATGCTAATTTGTGACACATTGTTCACATACCTAGGTAGTAATATCTCATCTATTGAAAGAGATGATATAACACTAGGGTGAGTCAAAAGTTTTGCAATATTTTAGTAACATAAGATTCAACTTAGGGGAGTCAAAAGTTTTGCAATATCTTAGTATGTGCTAGTTTGTGGTACATTGTTCATATACCTAGGTAGTAATATCTCATCTATTGAAAGAGATGATATAATACTAAGGTGAGTTAAAAGTTTTGCAATATTTTGGTATATGCTAGTTCGTGGCACATTGTTCATATACCTAGGTAGTAATATCTCATCTACTGAAAGAAATGATATAATACTAGAGTGAGTCAAAATTTTTGCAATATTTTAGTAACATGTGATCCAACTCAGGTGAGTCAAAAGTTTTGCAATATCTTAGTACGTGCTAGTTATATTCACATTGTTCATATACCTAGGTAGTAATATCTCATCTACTGAAAGAGATGATATAATACTAAGGTGAGTCAAAAGTTTTGCAATATTTTGGTATATGCTAGTTCGTGGGATATTGTTCACATACCTAGGTAGTAATATCTCATCTACAGAAAGACATGATATAGCACTAGGGTGAGTCAAAAGTTTTGCAATATTTTAGTATGTGCTAGATTGTGGCATATTGTTGTTCACATGATCGACAGCAGAGATGCGTGGTTTAATGGTTAGAGTCATAGGAAATGGCTCCATAAACCAGAGTTCAAATCCTGAACAAGGCAGTTCACATTTCACATAGCGCTAATATCTATAGGAAAGGTATGCATCCACCTACTTTCCCTCCAGCTATGGGAAAATAGTTGGGCAGACTGAGCTCTTTAATCGTAGTTAAGTAACCCATCTAGGAGAAAGAAAACTGAATTCAAACCTGTTAAACTCTGCTTAAGAAATTGACCTTGTGTCGCATCCTACTTGTGTGGAGGCTTTTAAGCAGACATTAGAAGAGATTAAAAAGCAGTGTGCAACACAAGATCATAAGTGTGGATTATCATAATTTGTAATATCTATCTGGGTTTGTCTCTCATAATTATGAAAATAACAAGAACAGAAAATGGAAACCAGGACCAGAGAAGATACCCGGTGAAATATCAATACGAAGAAACCCTAACATGACCCAATGGAAAATAGAAAAACATAAGAGGCAGTTTACAACACCTCAGGTGTGGGTCGGTAGGATTTTATTAAAACTAACAAGAACAGAAAATAGAAACCAGAACCAAAGTGGATACTCAGTCCAAAACCAGTAAGAAAAAACCCTGACACGACTCAATGGAAAATAGAAGACATAGGCAATAGAAGCAGATACTAGAAGACCTTAAGAGTATACATCAGTATACTACGATATCACAGTCCAGCATACCACAAAGACTCCCCCTACAGCTTTCAGTCCCGGTACTTTTTGAGCAGACCTGGCTGGTTGTTAGGATTTTATGAAAATAACAAGAACAGAAAATGGAAACCAGAACCTGAGAAGATACCTGGCTTGATATCACTAAGAACGAACTCAGACACAAGCCAAAACCCAGACATGACCCAATTCAAAATACAAGCAAACATTAAAAGAAATTAAGAAGAGTATACAATAATATGAATGGGCCGGGTTAGCTCAGTCGGTAGAGCGTTCGGCTAGAAACCACAAGGTTCCTAGTTCGATACCGGTCCTCGCCAACTCAGCGTATGAGTAGCACAGGGATCTGTGCGGTAAAGTAAGGAGCTGATGGTAGGTTTGGCGCTCCACCTCAGATGCTAAAAACAATCTCCTTCGTCTAGCGCTAGTGAAAAGGGGATAGACTCCCTCGCTGACTGGCTGATGCCGACTTTAGGCCACTCCAACAACTTTACTTACTTTACTAGTAACACTGTATGGCATATCTAGGTAGTAATATCTCATCTACAGAAAGACATGATATAACACAAGGGTAAGTCAACAGTTTTGCAATATTTTAGTATGTGCTAGATTGTGGCACTCTGTATGACATATTTAGGTAGTAATATCTCATCTACAGAAAGACATGATATAACACAAGGGTGAGTCAAAAGTTTTGCAATATTTTAGACTGTGCTCTTTAACCATAGGTAACCCAGACATGACCCAAAACCCAGACATGATCCAAGCAAACATTAAAAGAAATTAAGAAGAGTATACAATAATATATTACAATATCATAGTTCAGCACATTAGCCAGTATGCCACAAGGGCTTCCCCTACAGCTTTCGGTCTCGGTACTTTTTGAGCAGACCTCGTAAATATATTGAAAATGATTCATACAGTTGTCATTTGATTGAGTCGATATGAACAGAGAAATTTTTTCCTGTAAATTCTTACATAAGACTTTTACAAAGTTTTGCAAATTAAAAAAAAAAAAAAAAAAAAAAAAAAAATGCAGTCTTGGTATTTTTTTTTTTTTTTCAATTTCTTTCAAACAAAAAGCCGAACAATGCGGTCTGTAATTGGTTGGATTTTAATTTAATGACAGCGTTGGATTTTAATTTTTAATCTTTTGAATTTGGAGAGAGAAGGGAAAAGTGCAGCTCCCCAGGGGGGAGCCATGTCTCAACCCCCCCTCACACACACCACACACACACACACTCCGCTACCAAGCTGACAGGAAATGTGTTGAATAAGAAATAAGTATAGTGTTTGGTTAATTGAATGAAAGTGTTGAAGACCCGAAAGAAGAGGTAAAATTAAAAGAGAGAGAGGGTGAAAGTTTAGAGAGAGGGGAGAGAGAGAATATGAGAGGGAAAGAGATAGAAAGGAAGTGAGAGAGGGTATATGTAAGAATGAGAGGAAGAGAGAATATGAGAGGAAAGAGAGAGAGAGAGAGAGAGAGAGAGAGAGAGAGAGAAGAGGGGAAGAGAGAGAGATAGAGAGAATGAGAGGGGAAGAGAGAGAGAGAATATGAGAGGGGAAGAGAGAGAGAGGAAGAGAGAGTGAGAATATAAGAGGAAAAGAGGGTATGAGAGAGAGAGAGAGATTATGAGAAAGTATGGGAGGGAAAGAGAGAGAGAGTATGAGAGAGAATGAGAGAGAAAGTAAGAGAGAGAGAGGGAGAGGGGGGAAGCTAACATGTTATAAAGAGAAACAGAAAGAAAGTAGATGACATAAGAAAAAAAGAGATAAATATATTTTTAAAAATGGAGAAAAGAAAGACAGAGAGGAAAGAAATAGGTAAAATAGAGAGAGGGGTTAAAAATAGAAAAAATAGAGAGAAAAAAGATATAAAAAGAGAGAGAGAGAGAGAGAGAAGAGAGAGAAGTAAAAAAAAATAGAAAAATTGAGAGAAAGATAGATAAATAGAAAGAGGTAAAAAAATAAACAAGAGAGATAGACAGACAGAAAAAGAGGAAGAGGCTAAAAAAGAAGAATAGAAAGAAAGGAAGAGAGAGAGAGAGAGAGAGAGAGAGAGAGAGAGAGAGAGAGAGAGAGAGAGAGAGAGAGAGAGAAAAGAATCCCAAGTTAAAAATGGCCATTAAAAAAAATATAGAAAGGAAGATGAGAGAGAGGGGGGAGAGAGAGAGGCTAAGAATCCATGTTGAAAAAAAGGAGAAGACAGAGAAAGAGACAGAAAGAGAAAAAGAGGAAGAAGTAAAAAAAAAGAAGAAAAGAGAGAAAGAAAGATAAATAGAGAGAGAGACAGACAGACAGACAGAGACAGAGAGAGACAGATGGAAAGAGAAAAAGAGAAGAGGTAAAAAAGAAGAAAAAGAGAAGAAAAAGAGAGAAAGAAAATAAGAGAGAGAGAGAGAGAAAGAAGAGAGAGAGAGGCTAAGAATCCCAAGTTAAAAACATCCATTATTACTTTTGTGTGTGTGAAAAACTTCATGGAATCCATGTTGTCATATGCCAGAATCAATCGTTTAAGTTTGAACAACTTTTCCCCCAAATCCAAAATCCACCCCCCAGTACCACCTCCCTCGCCCCCCCATGACGCTGCCCCCCCCAACTCCCCCCCCCGCAAGAGATCAATGAAGAAATTCCATGCAACAAAGTCAGAGTTAGTTTTATACGAAACTGTGTGGGTGGCAAAAACGCAGCACATCTCGTGAGCCCTGAATTTTCACAGCCCCCCCCCCCCCAAAAAAAATTGTATCTAATTAAATTTCTCGCGTATTAATCATTTTGTTAATAATTTCCGAGATTTCCGCCGCCGATCTGAAAACGGAGAATCCGTTTAAGGAAGAATTCGATGTTCTTTATTGTGAAAACGAGAGTCAAACGATCCCGATCCACGGATCGTTCGCTTTTCATTTTTTCCTCTCGGTGATTACTGTTGAATGTGGATGTCTGGATTGTGTTTTAATCGTAGCATTAAGGATATCAGGTTTAAGCTCAGTGGGTAGAGCAGCTGGCTAAGAATCGCAAGGTTCTGGGTTCAATACTGGTTCAGTGCTGCTTGAATGATTTCCGTGTCATTCATCCTTGAATCCTAATACATACACACACGCCGGGTTAGCTCAGTCGGTAAAGCGTTCGGCTAGAAACCACAAGGTTCCTAGATCGATACCGGTCCTCGCCAACTCAGCGCTATGAGTAGCACAGGGATCTGTGCGGTAAAGTAAGGAGCTGATGGTAGGTGTGGCGCTCCACCTCAGATGCTAAAAACGATCTCCTTCGTCTAGCGCTATTGAAAAGGGGATAGACTCCCTCGCTGACTGGCTGATACTGACTTTAGGCCGCCCCGACGACTTTACTTTACTTATATAGATAAAGGGTGGCTTACACGTGAATATGGGCATGATCCTTGGAGGTGCACAGAATCCAGGGGTTAAGTCCGCGATAAAACAATATACAAAGTGCTCAATACAAAGTAGAGCAACTTTATTAAAGAAATGGATAAAATAGAAACCTACTCGAATTTCACCATTAGGATCTTCAGGGTTAAATCCACTGAATTAATCGAGTTACCGATTAATTGCAGCCGATTACACGGGTGTTCATTGAATAAGATGTTACGTTACAGTAGGATTATTTTCAGCTTCTCTCTCGATATTAGCTATGAATATTATATAAAATATTTTCATTTTAACAGCATTGTGTGTTTTCATACACTTTTATCTATACATATACCGTCGGATTCATTCCCTTACTCTTAACCTATATATATATATATATATATATGAGGAAAAATGAGTAAAGAAAAGTAAATGGATAAAATGAATTTAATCGATATCACATTAATCGATATCACTTACACATGTGTTTTGGTCAGTTTATGTGTGTGAAAATATTTCGCACACATACAAGAATCGACCTTCATCAGAGTGAATATTTATTTTTATTCTATTTTTTATTTTATCATAAAAATAAATATTCACTCTGATGAAGGTCGATTCTTGTATGTGTGCGAAATATTTTCACACACATAAACTGACCGAAACACATGTGTAAGTGATCGATTAAATTCATTTATCCATTTACTTTTCTTTTCTCATTTTTCCTCATATTGTCGGATTCAATTCCTTTTCCATTTTTACATACATACATATATATATATATATATATATATATATATATATACTTACTCTTATATATATATAAAGTTAAATCTAGTGAGTCAGATATACCTACTAACAGTTTCGCTTAGTAGCTCATCAGGGCAAAAATCTGACTAAAAAGACTTGGAGCAATCGCACTATTATACAAAACCTCCCATCGTGATTTAAATAAATTAGCATAAACTAAACAAACCGATAAAAAAGAGGAACAGAACACCACTTTTTATCTATTACTTTTTTTTTCAACAAGTTTAGTATATATATATATATATATATATATATATATATATATATATATGTATGTGTGTGTGTGTGTTTGTGTGATTCCAACCTCCAATTACAAGACTGCGACATTTTGACTGGTCAAAATGTCGCAGCCTGTAATTGGAGGTTGGAGTCAGATTTTTGAGGGCATAAACCTTTACCAGAGATCGTCAAACAAGGTTGATTTTTGGAAAATCTTGATAAAAATTTAAAAACAGTAAATTGACACTTGGAAAAATAAAAATAAATATAATAAAATGTTATAGTTAGATAATCTACTCGTGTTTCACCATGTGGATCATCAGGGTTAACTGCACTGAATCAATTAATTTCCCTGATAAGTCATCCACATTTCATATATATATATATATATATATATATATATATGGGAGAAATGTGAGGAGGTTAATCGATAGTATTTGGAGAAAGGTAGACAAACACGGGATGTTATGGAAACTCGATGTTTATTGACAATGATGCAACGTTTCAGTCTATTGGACCTTCTTCAGGACTTGGGTCCATCATTGAAGCAAGAACTATATCCAAGTCCTGAAGAAGGTCCAATAGACCGAAACGTTGCATAGTCGACAATAAACATCGAGTTTCCATAACATCCCGTGTTTGTCTCCCTTTCTCCACACACACATATATATATATATATATATAGGAATTAATATCAAATATTTCTATGATAGCATTCAACCATAATAGAGAACCCAAATATACATATAAATAATATATGTATATATGTGGAGGTGCTTGGTGTAAGGGTTAGAGTCGTAGGAAATAGACTCATCGACCTGAGTTCAAATCCTGGACGAGACTGTTTGCATTTCACATAGCACTTGGGAAAAGTATGAATCCATATATTCTCCCTCCAGCTATGGGTAAATAGTAGGACAGACTGGGCTCTTTAACCTTGGATAGGTAACTAGTCTAGAAGAAGGAAATCTCTGAATTCAAACCTGTTAAACTCCACTTAAGAAATTGACCTTGTGTCACATCCTGCTCATGTGGAGGGGTTGGTGTATATATATATATATATATATATATATATATATATATATATATGAGGAATTAATATAAAATATTTCTGTGATAGCATTCAACCATAATAGAGGACCCAAACGTACATATAAATAAAATTTATATATATATAAATACACAAGCGATGTGTTTTTTTGATATGGCTTTTTTTTAGCCGACAATTTTCGGAGAATATGTGCTTAATTGAAGTCTTAGCTAATTTTGAAAGTTAATTAATTAATAATTAATTAATTAGGCGGGCATACCTATTCAAATGTAAGGCTAAACAAATTGAGAAAAATCAATCTCTGTATGTACATTTCGGCCTATTAGGCCTCATCAGCAGAGCTATAGATAGGAAGATCGCCTTTATATATATCTTCCATCATTCACAATTTCAATATTACAAATAAAACATTTAACTTCTTTTTTTTTTTTCAAATTCCTTTTAATTTTATGTTGGGTATTTAAAGCAACACAAGACCATTTGGAATGTTCCATTTTTAAAAATTAGGTGAAGTAAAATGGGAAAAATAAGAAATCTGCGATTTAAGCGACACCAGATAATCAGGATTTACATTTGCATCTTGAACAAGTTGGACGGTCTCATTTTTAACCAGAGGGTGTTGCAGGATGATAACGGACGGAAGATTTAAGAACAAACATTGATATATATAGATAAATAAAAACATCCTTGAATGCATAGATTTGATTTCATAAAAGATTTGGATGGTCTCATTTCTAACCAGAGGGTATTGCAGGATGATAACAGACGGAAGATTTAGGAACACGCGTATTAATATTAAGATGAATCTCCCTTGAGCTTTGATAATTGTCTCCCCCTGTCCATTGACAGAGGGAGACAATTTTGGATGGTCGGTCGGTCGTCACCCACATGACTTCTTTTCTTCATCCTTAGAGGGGAGGGGGTGAGTGACCTTTTTTCCTTGGAGGGGTGTGTGTGTGTGTGTGTGTGTGTGTGTGACCTTTTCGAAGGAAAGTGAGAACGTAATCAGTCGGATGCAACCGCGGACAAATTTCAGCAATCTTAGTGTTAACAAGCCAGACATCAGACTGGAATTTTTTGGCATACAAACATCACAGGGGTCATGGCGGATTCAGAACATGCATTTTTTAAAATTATTACACAAAAACAGATTTTTGACAGAGCTCTTTAACCTTGTTTAGGCAACCAGTATAGGAGAAGGAAAACTCTGAATTCAAACTGTTAAACTCGACTTGTCTTGAGTCACATCCTACTCCTGACATCAGACTGGAATTCGTGGTACACAGACATCATCAGGGGTCATGATGGATTCAGAATAGGGATTTTTTAATTATTTACAAAAATTATGAAAGAAAAATATTATATAATAGGGTTCTCTGGTTTGAATTCAGACCTTTCCTTTTCCTAGGCTGGTTGCCTAATCAAAGCTAAAGAGCAAAATCTTCCCTCCACCAGAGGCAGGATGTGGCACAAGGTCAATTTTTAAGTGGTCTAAAGCTGCTTTGAATTCAGACTTTTCCTTCTCCTAGACTGGTTGCCCAACCAAAGAGACTAGTCTTCCCTACAATGTGTGAATTGTAGTATTATCTACCCAACCCATCCACCAGAGGCAGGATGTGACACAAGGTCAATTTTTAAGCAGAGTACAGCTGGTTTGAATTCAGACTTTTCCTTCTCCTAGACTGGTTGCCTAACCAAAGATAAAGAGACTAGTCTTCCCTACAATGTGTGAATTGTAGTATTATCTACCCAACCCATCCACCAGAGGCAGGATGTGGCACAAGGTAAATTTTTAAGTGGTCTAAAGCTGCTTTGAATTCAGACTTTTCCTTCTCCTAGACTGGTTGCCCAACCAAAGCTAAAGAGACTAGTCTTCCCTATAATGTGTGAATTGTAGTATTATCTACCCAACCCATCCACCAGAGGCAGGATGTGACACAAGGTCAATTTTTAAGTAGAGTACAGCTGCTTTGAATTCAGACTTTTCCTTCTCCTAGACTGGTTGCCCCAACCAAAGCTAAAGAGACTAGTCTTCCCTATAATGTGTGAATTGTAGTTATCTACCCTCCACCAGAGGCAGGATGTGACACAAGGTCAATTTTAAGCAGAGTAAACTGGTTTGAATTGTGAGTTTTCCTTCTCCTAGTCTGGTTGCCCAACCAAAGCTAAATAAAGGTGCATCTGAGGATGGGCACCACTAGATAACTCCTCTAGGTTCCCTGAAATAGTCTATAATGCTAAAAACCTAAATTTTATTTGTTATTTTTTCCTGACATACATACATATATAATATCTATTGATAATGGAGATTTGCTTCCGGTTTTTGTCTGTAACAAAAAATGATTCACTGCTTACGTCACATTACCCCAAATCATCATAACATAGAATAAATACACTCAAAATTTGAACATGCAACATTAGACAGTCCTCATTGTTTTTTTAAACAAGTTTTAATAAATACATGACTGGTATTATATATCTATATATAGTTTGTTTTATTTTAATACATATTTAAAGTTTACATTTCAAATTGTTTTATTTTTTAATCCTTTAATGAATTTGATGATTTTACTTACTTAGGGTACAAACTCGCTGACATTGAATTTTTACTCCCACCCCTCAGGCAATATGTTTCAAAAATAAATTTTTACATCGCCCGGCGGGTGTTTTTTATTTATACTAGTATATATAATACAAAATAGTATTTATTTAACCAATATAGACAACATGTAAATTGAGAAATATAAACCGAATAAATGTTAATTATTATAGGACAAGATTTTCCTTCTAATCCTATATATATATATATATATATATATATATATATATAACCTTGTCATTTTCCCCTCCACTCCAAAGAATCAAAATTCCCATCCTAACCCACCATAAAACTAACTGCCTCATCTAATGACACCCAACACCACCTTCAACCCCATGCAATAAATCAAACTCTCCCCATACCATGAATTTTACCCACTTCTCCCAACCACCCAATTCCCTTTCCCAACAAGCACCTACCAACCTCCTCTTCTCAGCTTACCACCATCCTCTGAACTCCCCCTCCACCTTATAGGATGTTATTCTCATTTCAATCAAATCCTCCCTCACCTCCTACCCCTCAATACCACCACTAACTCACTTTCTCTTCTATAAACACAAATGTACGTATTTTTCTTTGAATAAAGTCAGACTGAGGATGTTCTTCACGTCAGAAGGACGAAATATTTCTTTCATAATTGGTCTTGTTTGAGTCATTATTTTTTGTTCACTTTTCCTTTTACCTCACCTCATACAGTCGGATTTTACACCAACCCACCTATCTTCATTCATATATATAGCAGTTACCATTAAATCCACCAAGCAAATAAGTAAACAATCATATTTGGGATTTTCTCAGACTTGTTTGAGTTATTATTTTTTGTTCACTTTTCCTTTTACCTTACCTCATACTGTCGGATTTTACTCCAACCCTCCTATCTTCATATATATATATGTGTGTGTAGTATATTGATAAAATTGAAAAAAAAAAACACAGGTTTAAATAAGTTGAGTGGTAAGTTTATTGGCCGACGCTGCAGTGTTTCGATCTATTAATTAGATCATCTTCAGGGAATTTGTTGGTATAAGGAAAGTGATAAAAAATTTTTATCACAGAATAACAAGAAAAGCAAGCGATAGTTCTGGTTTATCAATCTGTTCAAAATTTGAAATCTGAAGAAAAGACGCTGAAAAAGTGGACGGTTTGAAATGTGACGTCAAATATTCTCTTTTATGATGTGAGTGTGTGTATCGAAAAAAGGCATTGTGCATTTTTTAAAATTTTTTATCACCTTCCTTATACCAACAAATGCCCTGAAGATGATCTTATTAATAGATTGAAACACTGCAGCGTCGGCCAATAAACTTACCACCCAACTTATTTAAACCTGTGAATAGTCCACTCATGCATTTGGGTGATTCCATTCCCTGAGTCCTGATTGGCTGCTTGGTTTGTAGGATCATCTGAGGCTCCATAAATCATGCCATTCTGCAGTAGTCTTTGCAGCAAACCAGAATCGTATTTCAGTTACGACTGCTTGCTGTCTTGTCTTGCCAATTCTACGGTAATTGGACTTAGTATTTATTCTACAAATTTTCTTGATATACTACATACTGTCGGATTCACTTCCATCTCTTCACACACACACACACACATATATGTGTGTGTGTGTGTGTGTGTGTGTGTGTGTGTGTGTGTGTATAATGCTTTGATATATCTAAAACTATTTTACCAAACGCCTAATCTATATTTACCTATTTCAGTGGAAAGTGGGGTTCATCACAACTGACAGGTTTCTATTCATAGAAAATAAAATTATTACTTTCCTTTTTTTTTCAGACTAAATGGGACAGGTGTCATTTTTATGGAATGAGGAATAAAATCTCTGACATCCTTTTTGTATCTTTCTCTTTTAATCATATGAATCTGTGTTAGACTAATGCAATACTGAGGAACCGTTACTTACCTCACAGAATTGTCACCTTTTTTTCTCATCACACGAAAAAGAAAATAACCACTTACCTAAAAATAGAAAAAAGAAAAAATAATAAATTTACAATATACAACTATGGTGGTTGTTAATAAGTGGATATATATATATATATATATATATGGTAAGTTGTAAACAAGTTTGTTTAGAATGGCTTTTTATATATATATATATATATATATATATATAGATAGATAGATAGATAGATAGATAGATAGGATATGAAAACACACAATAAAATGTTATATCATATTCACAGCTAATATTGTTGTAAAAATCATCTTCAGAGCTTGTTTTTACTCTGGAGCTGAAAATAATGAATTTTGATGGGGGTTTGGTTTGTTTTGTTTTACGGCATATCAAACTCAATGGGTTATTTAATGCCGATAAAGTATTGAAATAAATCAATTCTTAATGGATAATACAATTTTCATAAAATATTTTTCTATTTAACCCATAGAATTTGAATCAGAGATTGGTTGCCTAACCTAAAGAGCCTAGTCTTGATGTCACCACTACCACTCGGGTCAGAGTGGACCAGAGAGCAATGGTAAAAGGGGTGCTCCACATTCCCAAACCTCCAGAACTGGAACCTCACCATCAGATAGAGTTTAATGTCATTCCCAGGACATGAAGACCCTCAGTCACTGCCTTCTAGCACCCATATGATAAAAAGGGATTGGGGATTGCCATAAGGGCAATAAGGTTGGGGCAATTATATGGTGCTAGGGCTTGACGTGACCAGCCGATTGATCGAGGGGGCCTCTCTGACCGCCCGTCTAGCCTCCTTTACATGGAGAACTCTTCATTTATTTATTTACTAGCTTAAAAGCCATCCAATTGGGCAGCAATTAAGCTAGTTCCTGTGAAGGGCTTTTGCTTAGGCCTTTAGCTCAACTATGACACTTCAGATAATCTGAACATTAGTTACATAAATGTGAGTAACCTCCCTTTGTTTAATTTCACTTTGAGGAAGCCAATGTTTTGGTCAACCAATAATCTTCATACAATGACTGCTATTTACACAGTAGCATTGCAACCAACAAAGCCTTCATCAGATGATGACTCTGGGTTCAGGCATGGTTTCGGGGCCGAAGCATCATTACCACTAACCCAGAGCGCCCCAGCAGTATCTCACGATACCACCAGACATTGTCAGTTTGATGTCACACTGTAGGATTGCCATATGCATGCTGTGGTTAGAGCTTTCTCCTGAATCTTTTTTATGTATTTCCTCTGGTGAGAAAGTACAAGTTTAGACAAAAATGCCGAGGTTAAGTTGGCATCCGACTTTGATTGGAAATACATTTGTTATCCATCCGTTTCTGACGCATTGTTCACGTAGGTCTTCATATTTTTCCAACTTACGCTGATGGGCCCAATCAAGATTTTCTTCAAATGGAACTGTCAATTCAACGATAAAAACTTTCTAACAAATAACAAAATAACATTTATGTTCATTCCAAATAATGATAAGCAAAATTAAGAAGACATTTTATGATATTTTCATGTTAAAACATGCAGTTGTATAAGGTTCGAACAAATTCATATTTTTAGTGTAGATTTATGGTGAAATGAAAATGGCCGACCAAAACTTAAATGTATTGTACACTATAATGAATATATATATGTATATATATATCTTATTATAATGGAGATTGTGTGTTTTTCTGTCTGTAACCGAAACTATATTACTACTCAAGTCACAATTCCCTTAATTATTTACGCCAAATTCTCCATGATTTCATTCTTTTAAACCTTCAGTTATTAATAAAAATTGTTTTACATTATTAATACTGTTGACCATATCTACGTACTAATAACATGCAATTGTATTTATATATACAACAAAATAGCGGTTTACAGTTTGAACGAGAAGGCTAATTTGCATATTGATATTTAAAATTTTATTTTAATAAATATGTGCTTGGTATTATTGATTTCTAATTGTTTGGTTTTATCTTAAGAAATATAAACAAAAATCTCGTGGATAAATCTTAAAAGAAATTTATTTACAAGAAGAAATAACTGTAATATTATCCTTTACTTCCTATTTTAACTAAATAGTTAAATTAGGAAAATTTACCAATGAAAGAGGGGAGTAATGGAAAATGATGGAAGAGTTAGTTTCAAAGTTGTTCTATTTTTCGATTATACCCCCTCTGTTGCAGATCTTTTTATCTGCATTCTTATTCAGTTTCATTAGCCTTTCTAATTTAACATATTTTATATTAAAACTTAAATACTTGCACCCGGAGGGTGCATATATTTGCTAGTATATATAAATAAATGAATATATATATATATATATATATATATATATATATTTATTTATTATATGTAATAATCAAAATGTTTTAAATGTTGACTAAATTTTCAAACATTGATAAATCATGTTCATAACTCTAATTTTTCAAGTTAAGCAGTAATGACCCTGATCAATACTTAATTGGGTGACCACTTAAGCAACAGCAGGCACTGTAATCAAAAGAATGCTTTCAAGTATCAATATTAAGCATTGCTTAAGAAGATCAAAGACAAGTCTGAGAGTCTTGTGAAACTCCAGGAACCTCTTGTTGCCAACACGAAGAAACTGGAGTTGACACAGTTTTTGTCTGTGTCACAAGGCACGACACACAACATATGCAGGAGATTAGTGAAGGAACAGAGAAGACGAGGGCGGAAAGAAGTGGTCTGACCACATGAAAGAATTCACATGGTTCTGTCTTAGAATTCTTGGTGCAGGCCGCAGACATGGTTGGCCCAAAAGGGAAACGGGTCAGCCTTTTTTTGACATCAAAGTCTCCCTTGATGATGGCAAAAATCAAACGACTTAACAGAAACACAATCAAGCATCATCATCATCATCATCATGTCATGCAATTAGCACGGATATCCATGACAATCTCTTGCCAACCTTGTGAAAAAGTTACAGATGGTAAAAAAAAAAATTCATTTAACTAGAAATGCCATAACAAGACGACAACTACTTCAGTTCCAGTGTTCTTCTGAAAAAAGAGATTTTATCTCGAAATATCAAGAATAAATTACAGGTTAACAAACAACACCATTGTTACCTTATTATATTTTTCTTTACACTGCATTGTGAGAGCCTTCAAAATCAACCTCCAAACCATATATATATATAACGGGTGGCTTACCGGTGAATATGGGCACGATCGTTGGAGGTGCACAGGATCCAGGGGTTAAGTCCGTGATAAAACAAATACAAAGTGCTCAATACAAAGTAGAGCAAATTTTTTAAAGAAATGGATACAATAGAAACCTGTTGTATCCATTTCTTCAATATATATATATATATATATATATTAAAGTTCACTGTCTGTCTAATTAAAACTATGTCACATCACAATACCCTTACGAATTGCGTAAGTTTATCAATGAGTATTTAATTTATAGTCAAAACACGTGTCTGAGGATGGCTATATACATATATATATATATATATATATATATATATATAAAAGTAATTGGTAATTTGCTTGAAGCATTGTTAATTATGTTATGATATATTAATGATTTGAAGGCCAATACAATGCACATAAAAAATTTTTTAAAAAGATCTTTTTGTCTTATCCATAAGACAAAAAAAAGATCTTTTTGTTTTTATTTTTTATGTGCATTGTATTGGCCTTCAAATCATTAATATATAATATATATATATATATATATTGTCGAAACCTTTGTCTGAGGATGGCGATATATATATATATATAATATATAAGTAAAGTCGTTGGGGCGGCCTAATGTCGGTATCAGCCAGACAGTGAGGGAGTCTATCCCCTTTTCACTAGATTATTTTAGCATCTGAGGTGGTGTGCCACACCTACCATCAGCTCCTCACTTTACCGCAAAGATCCCTATGCTACACATACGGTGAGTTGGTGAGGGCCGGTATCGAACCAGGAACTTTGTGATTCCTAGCCGAACGCTCTCTCTCTTTCTCTCTCTCTATATATATATACATATTCCACTTTTTTGAACTTTTGAATTTCAAAACAGCATTCGTTGAATGCTATTCCCTAACGAACTGTTTATCGCGAAAGACACACACGTGTAATCGACTGCAATTAATCAATATCTTGATTAATTCAGTGGATTTAACCCTGAAATGATCCTTATGGTGAAACTAGAGTAGGTTATTACTTGTACTTGTATTACAATATATACATATATATATATATATATAGATAGATAGATAGATAGATGTCAGTTCATATGCTTGATAAAATAAAATAGAATCTGGAGGGAAAACTTTTGTATTTATCAACGTCAGAAAGGAAGAACAAAAAATTACTATTTGAAAAAATTTTAAATGCTATTCCCTAACGAACAGTTTATCGCGAAAGACACACATGTGTAATCGACTGCAATTAATCAATATCTTGATTAATTCAGTGAATTTAACCCTGAAGATCCTTATGTTGAAACTCGAGTAGGTTATTACTTGTACTTGTATTACAATATATATATATATATATATATATATATATATATAAGGGACCGGGTTAGCTCAGTCGGTAGAGCGTTCGGCTAGAAACCACAAGATTCCTAGTTCGATACCGGTCCCCGCCAACTCAGCGTATGAGTAGCACAGGGATCTGTGCGGTAAAGTAAGGAGCTGATGGAAGGTGTGGCGCTCCACCTCAGATGCTAAAAACAATCTCCTTGGTCTAGCGCTATTGAAAAGGGGATAGACTCCCTCGCTGACTGGCTGATACCGACTTTAGGCCGCCCCGTCGACTTTACTTACTTTATATATATATATATATATATATATATATATATATATATACATATATATAGATAGATGTCAGTCCATATGCTTGATAAAATAAAATAGAATCTTGAGGGAAAACTTTTGTATTTAAAAAAAAATTATTTGAAAAAATTTAAGATAAAAAATTAACTTGGAAAAAAAAAAAAAAAAAAAAAAAAAAAATTCTGTAAAACGTGCAATTTTTTTTTTCTTTTTCTTTTTAAAAAGACATCTAAAAAGTTTTGTGGTGTGGCGACTTTGTTTCTTAACCCCCACCGGACTTCTCCTCGTGAATCAAGAGCTTTGGCGTAGGGGGGTGGGGGTGGAGGGAAGTGAAGTGTGGTTGGGTCAGGAAGCAAGAACACTTCCCCTCCTGGCCTGATTATTTTTGGCTTGTATCATAGGTCACTCCCCCCCCCCTTCCCACACACCCACCTCTCAGTTCTTAGACCAATTCTTACCATTTCCACAGACTTTGCTAAGGGTTATTTATTTGGTGTTAAGTCTGGCACAGGTTAGAGCGCTCACTGCAGATCAATTTTGTTTAGCCTCTTAGTATTTTTTGGATATTCTGGTTTAGCTAAGTTGGTAGGAAGTTTCCAGGTTCAATACCAGCTCTTGCCAATTCAGCACATTTGTAGTACAGCTTGGATATGCGTGGTAAAGTGGGGAAGCTGATGGTAGGTGTAGCACTCCACTTCAGGCCCTAGTTGGGTTATTTTATGCCGAAGACGTTTTGTACTATTACAATTCTTACTATTTCCATAGACTCTGCTAAGGGCTATCTATTTGGTGTTAAGTCTGGCACAGGGCCACTAGGTGAGAGCACTCACTACGGATCAATTTTGTTTAGCCTCTTAGTATTTTTTGGATATTCTGGTTTAGCTAAGTCGATAGACCATCCGCCTCGGAAATTCAAGTTTCCAGGTTCAATACCAGCTCTTGCCAATATTTGTAGCACAGCTTGGATCAGCGTGACAAAGTGGGGAAGCTGATGGTAGGTGTAGCACACCATATCGAAACACTTACCCTCCTATAGTGTAGATAACAATAAAGATGAGGACAATAGTCCGAATAATACTAATTATCAAGCCTCATCCCAAAAATTCAGAGAAATAGTGTAGATAACAATAAAGATGAGGACAATAGTCCGAATAATCCAAATAATACTAATTATTAAGCCTCATCCCAAAAATTCAGAAAAATAGTGTAGATAACAATAAAGATGAGG
>CM042180.1:1003423-1014644 GCA_023376005.1 Doryteuthis pealeii
GATAGATTTTATGGCATATCAACCCTTGTAGGGTCATTTTATGCTGAAGATGTTTTGTTTTATTCATTTTTGGTTGGTTGGTTGGATTTTATGGTATATCAACTTTTGTTGGGTTATTTTATGCCAAATACATTTTGTTTTATTCATTCTTGGTTGATTGGTTGGTTGGTTGGTTAGATTTTACGGCATGTCAACCCTTGTGGGGTTATTTTATGCTGAAGATGTTTTGTTTTATTCATTCTTGGTTGGTTGGTTTGTTGGTTAGAATTTATGGCATGTCAACCCTTGTTGGGTTATTTTATGCTGAAGAAGTTTAGTTTTATTCATTCTTGGTTGTTTGGTTGGTTGGATTTTATGGCATGTCAACCCTTGTTGGGTTATTTTATGCCAAAGACATTTTGTTTTATTCATTCTTGGTTGGTTGGTTGGATTTTAAGGCATGTCAACCCTTGTTGGGTTATTTTATGCTAAAGATGTTTTGTTTTATTCATTCTTGGTTGGTTGGATTTTTATGGCATGTCAACCCTTGTTGGGTTATTTTATGCCAAGACATTTTGTTTTATTCATTCTTGGTTGGTTGGTTGGTTGGATTTTACGGCATGTCAACCCTTGTTGGGTTATTTTATGCTGAAGATGTTTTGTTTTATTCATTCTTGGTTGGATCGGTGGGATTTTATGGCATGTCAACCCTTGTTGGGTTATTTTATGCCCTTGTATATCTATGTCTTATTTTTCTAGTGAATATTCATTTTCCATAGAATTTAGTTGTTTAAGTTTATGTGTAATAGATTAGTTATATTTCTACAATACACAAAATATTTTAATCTTTTTGTATACAATTCCTTATGATATTCAATTATAAAATAAAAAAAGGAGTCTATCCTCTGTTGGCAAGCAATAGACCAGGAAGATTGTTTTATTTGCAGAGGCGGAGCACCACATCTAACGTCAGCTAAAACAGCACTGCTCACGTGACTTTCGGAAACATTTTTTCACACTCAGAATAGCGGAGACATGGAATAAACTGCCCGCGTCTGTTGTAGGCTGCCGAAGCACTGAATCTTTCAAAGCCTCCATGCTTCCTGTAGTCTGCCGACACTATACCTGATGCCCCTTACCATACACATATGCACACACATACATCCATATTACTACTGTAAACTGTTCATGTTCCTGACACTAGTACATTATTCTGTGTACTTGACATGAGACTTTGATGAGTTGTGGTGCACCTGAGCACAATAAATTTCATTATTATTATTTCATTATCATATCCACTACTCTAGGAGAAAGTGCAGTTTTATGTTTAAAGCCTTTCCTTCATCTTACTTTGTTGAATCTAATTCATCATCATCATCATGTTGCGCAATCAGCACGGATATCCATGACAATCTCTCCCCAACCCTCCCTATCATTCATTGACCCAGGAAGGCGCTTTGTTAGGGTCCAAGTGGTGCAGCCGTACAGCAGCACTAATATAACCACAGCCTGGAAGAATTGTCGCTTTAACTTGTCAGTGAGATCGGATTTCCATATGACTGATAATTTGTTTGTGGCCAACCATGCCTTTTCTATTCCTGTATTCATACTACCTAGGTATGTAAATTGTTCTACTGGCTTTAGAGGCTTACCGTTGAGTGTGGAGATGCCTCCTTTCTTTTTGAAACATATGAACTCAGTTTTATCTGAGTTCACATAGAGGCTGATATTCTTTGCTGTATATATTAATAATATAGATATAATATAATAAGGGTATATATCAATGATATGATATAATATAATAAAAGTATATATCAATGATATGATATAATATAATAAAAGTATATATCAATGATATGATATAATATAATAAAAGTATATATCAATGATATGATATAATATAATAAAAGTATATATCAATGATATGATATAATATAATAAAAGTATATGTCAATGATATGATATAATATAATAAAAGTATATGTCAATGATATAAATATGATATAATAAGGGTATATATCAATGATATATTTTTTTAAAATTAATTAGAAAAATGATTAAAAAATGAATAAAAAAATAAATAAAGGATAAAACAATAAAAAGAAAAAAAATAAACAACTTAAAAACAAAAATATATAAAGAATAAAAAAATAATAAAACAAATATATAGAAAAATAATTTTTATTAATCTATATACATAAATATAGGTAAAAGATTAGTAATTATGAACTTTTATTTAGTAAATTAGGGTGTCCCAGAAAAACAGAACCCACAAATTTTGTAATAAAACTTAATTTTAATTAAGGGGGTTTAAGGTTAGGGTTGGGGTTAGGGTTCTGTTTTTTTCTGGTTTACCATGTACAGGGTGACCCAGAAAAAACAGGACCCAAATTATTTATTTTCCCATTAAACTAACCCCAACCCTAACCCTAAACACCCCTAGTTAAAATTAAGTTTTATTACAAAATTTGTGGGTTCTGTTTTTTCTCGGTCACCCTAATTTAATAAATAAAAGTTCATAATTACCAAAAGATTTTATTTTTAACTTTTTTAAACCCCGCACAATGTCAGGTAACTCTGCTAGTTTAACTATAAAACAATTAGGGTGCTGAGAACCTTTTCACATACTGTTTTGTAAGTAGTTAAGCTAGAGTAGTCTCCCATATTATACTGAAATACTCCGAAAAATCGCCACTTACTGTTGAACGGATTCACCCCCCCAAATTGAAACGTGAAAAAATGGTGATAGGATCAAATATTTAATGTTACCAAGTGAGAAATAGAGATTACGTCATATGTACAAAGGGAGGTAACTGCGTATAACTGATGGAGAAAAAAACATGGAGAATTGTATAGAAAGTAATAATTACTGTTTTTTAAAAAAAGAACTTTTCGTATAAAAAAGAAAAACTATTTAAGCGAATAAAAATAAAAAAGAATAAGGATGAGTCAGAATGTTGGAGAGAAGAAAGAGATAAAAGTTTAAATAAAAAGCTGCCGGCATTTTGTTAGAAATTATAAGCTATGATATGTGATTTTATTAATAAAACACACCCTTAATAAAAATTAAGAAAAAGAAAAAAAAAAAAAAAAGAAGAAAAAAAAGACTTTTTCGCCTCATTTTACAAAAAATAAAATGGGATGGTTTCGAATTTTATAGATTTTTTTGATTTTTTTAATGAAGAAATTAGAGACAAATTTCAAGATCTGAAGAATTAACGAAAAAAGATTGGATTTCTCTTTTTCTTTTTTTAAAAATCATTGATGGTATTTTTGAAGAAATCTAAAATAAAACAAAATTTCAAAATGCTAAAGTAAGGTGTTTTTTTAGGATTTTAATTGTTCAAACCACATGAGGATTGGAAATTATACAAGTACATGATGATGATGATGATGATGATGATAAAATTCAAAATGTTAAAGCAGTTTTAGGGTTTTGATTGTTCAAACCTCATGAATATTTTAGATTTTACAAGTACAAATTTGATGAGTGTATGATGATAATAATGTTAATAATAATGATGTTAATGTTAATGATAATAATAATAATGATGTTAATAATATAATGATAATGATAATAAATCAGAGGAAGGATTGAAACCATTCAGAACACTGCATTGCTACAATCTGCCAGAATACTCAGAAGAGTCCTGGAGACCTGAGGAGACTTGCTGTCACTCAGACTCCAGTGAACCACCGGCTAAGGTGGGTGTGAAAAACTCTAATGGTGTAATGATAATAATAATAACGATATAAAGAAGAATAAAGAAAGAGAAACAGAAAGAGATAATAATAATAATAATAATAATAATAATTGTAGTTGGTGCACTTGGAACAGTCCCAAAAGGATGGAAAAGGGTTTGGAAAGTTTGGAAATCAGAGGAAGGATTGAAACCATTCAGAACACTGCCCTGCTGCAATCTGCCAGAATACTCAGAAGAGTCCTGGAGACCTGAGGAGACTTGCTGTCACTCAGACTCCAGTGAAAGACCATCAGCTAACGCTGATGTGAAAACTCAAAAGGAGCAAATAATAATAATAATGGAGATTGTCTGTATTTCTGTCTGTAACAAAAACTACGTCATAGCACTACGTCACAGCTTACGTCACAATATTCTTATGCTATATACACCCAAAATTTGAGTAAGCAATTTTAAAAATTGTTTTTTTTACTCTCTTCCTTTTTTTAATTTTTTTACAGTAACAAGAAGTTAACTAAAAAGTTTACAAATAAATAAATACCTATGATTTTGTGGAAAATATTCAAAATAATTGTTTGATTATTACATGCATGCAACATTTTATTTGAGAGGGACGGGGCTCAGTTTTCATTTCAAATTTTTTTTTTTTTTTTACTCCTTTAATAAAATATGATGATTTGTTTTACTTATGATACAAACCCTCTGACATTGAATTTTGAACTCCCACCCTCTCAGGCAATGTCTTTCAAAAATTAATTTTTAAGACGCCCGGAGGGTGTTTTCTGTTGCTAGTAATTATAATGATGTTATTAATATAATAATAATGATAATAATAATGATGATGATGTTAATATGGACACTTCAAACGACAAATTGGAGAGGTCGCACATGAAAAGACTTGGACATGCTTAAGAAAAAGAAACCTCAAAAGCGAAACTGAATCACTAATAATTGCTGCACAGAATAATGCCATATGAACAAATTATATCAAAGCAAAAATTGATAAGACTCAACAAAATAGTAAATGTAGACTATGCAGTAATAAAGATGAGATCGTAAACCATGTACTCTGCGAATATAGCAAACTAGCACAACAGGAATACAAAACTAGGCACAACTGGGTTGGGAAGGTGATCCACTGGGAATTATGCAAAAAATTTAATTTTGACCATACAACAAAATGATATATGCAGAGAACTGAAAAAGTTATGGAATATGAAAGTCAAAGTGATACCAATTGTAGTTGGTGCACTTGGAACGCTCCCAAAAAGCTTGGAAAAAAGACTGGATAATCTGGGGGTCAGAGGAAGAATTGAGACCATCCAGAACACTGCACTGCTGCAATCTGCCAGAATACTCAGAAGAGTCCTGGAAACCTGAGGAGACTTGTTGTCACTCAGCTGACGCTGATGTGAAAAACTCAAAAGGAGTGAACATTAATAATAATAATAATAATAATAATAATATAATAATAATGATGATGATGATAATTATTATAATAATGATGTTGTTGTTAATAATGATAATAGTTGTAGTAATAATAATGATATACTAAAAAGAGCAAAGAAAGACTAATTATAGTAGACAATAATAGCAAATGCAACATATGAACAAACAGAAGCATGACAAAAAATGATGATGATGTTAATAATAATAATAATGAGGTTAATAATAATGATGATGATGATAATAATAATAATAATAATAATAATAATAATAATGATGATGATGATAATAATAATAATGATGATGTTAATAATAATGATGATGATGATAATAATGATGATGATGATAATAATGATGATGATGATGATAATAATAATAATAATAATGATGATGATGATGATGATGATGATGATGATGTTAATAATGATAATAGATGTAGTAATAATAATAATCTTTGAGGCGTAACACAGATTCTCAAAGATATGTGGTTCAAAGTTAATTGACCTGAAAAAATGTAAGAGTTTTTAGATAAAATAACTGGTGCATTATATCTTTTAAAACTAATAATAATAATAATAATGATGATGATGTTAATAATGATAATAGTTGTAGTAATAATAATGATATACTAAAAAGAGCAAAGAAAGACTAATTATAGTAGACAATAATAGCAAATGCAACATATGAACAAACAGAAGCATGACAAAAAATGATGATGATGATGATGATGATGATGATAATAATAATAATGATGATGGTGAACATCATCATAATAATAAGAATAATAATGAGGTTAATAATAATAATGATGATGATGTTGATAATAATGATAATAGTTGTAATAATAATAATAATCTTTGAGGCGTAACACAGATTCTCAAAGATATGTGGTTCAAAGTTAATTGACCTGAAAAAATGTAAGAGTTTTTAAATAAAATAACTGGTGCATTATTTCTTTTATCCATTAATATATCAACACTGAAAATTTCATTAAATTTGGTTAATTCCTTGATTTTGATTTTTTTTTCTTTCAGTGGGGTGATATACGATGGTAGAATTTAGGTCCGTTAAGTAGGATTTAACCCAAATTAAATTAATTGATTCAATTAAAAAATCATCAAATAATAATTTACAAAAAAAAAAAAAAAAAACAAACAAAAAACTGATTAGGCATTGAATGAGTAAAAAATGTTTGTAAAAAAAATTGCCTATTTTAATCAAGCTCAAAGATTTGCAAAGTTATCTCCCTTAGACCAGCCGTAACATTTTTATAAAGATAAGCTCAATGGATTTAATTGATTCCATGAATATTTTATCAAATTTGAAATAAATTATTATTATTCCATTAATTATTTGGACTTTATCGCTACGTTTCGACCGATCCATTCTCCGATATTCCTTTTGTTTTCTCATGTTCAAAAATTAATTTAAATTGTTAGTATTTCACGGATTATATGAACTGGCACTCTCTTTAAATTTATTAAATAGTCAAGACAAGTCGTCGGGGCGGCCTAAAGTCGGTATCAGCCAGTCAGCGAGGGAGTCTATCCCCTTTTCAATAGCGCTAGACCAAGGAGATTGTTTTGGGCGTCTGTGGTGGAGCGCCAAACCTACCATCAGCTCTCTTACTTTACTGCACAGATCCCTGTGCTACTCATACGCTGAGTTGGCGAGGACCGGTATCGAACTAGGAACCTTGTGGTTTCTAGCGGAACGCTCTACCGACTGAGCTATTCAAGACAAAATAGGCACAAATTCTAGTTGGGAAAAAACTGGTTTCATTGTTTAATGGCACATCAATCTTCATGGGTTATTTAATGCCAAAGTTATCCTTTTCGAGGAACAGTAATGTTACTACAATGTTTCCCTCAAAATTAGACCTAGTCTGAATTTTCAGCATGATTTTAATATAATAATAATATAATATTATAATTTTCAGCATGATTTTAATATAAGACCAGCCTCCTCTTAAAATAAGTTTAGCTTGGTTTGGTTTTGTTTTGTTTTACGCCATATCAACCTCAGTGGGTCATTTAATGCCGACAAAGTTGTGAAATAAATCAATTCTTAATGGATAATACAATTTTTTTATAAATACATTTCTCTATTCAACCTATAGATGGGACCCTAACAGGTACTACCACTTCGGGTCAGAGTGGACCAGAGAGCAATGGTGATGAACGGGTGCTCCACATTCCCCAAACCTCCAAAAATGGAACCTCACCATCAGATAGAGTTTAATGTCATTCCCAGGACATGTAGACCCTCAGTCACCGCCTTCTAGCACCCATATGATAAAAAGAGGTTGGTTTGGTTTGGTTTGTTTTACAGCATATCAACCTCAGTGGGTCATTTAATGCCGACAAAGTTTTGTATTAAATCAATTCTTAATGGATAATACAATTTTTTTTATAAATACATTTTCTGTATTCAACCCATAGATGGGACCCTAACAGGTACTACCACTCCGGGTCAGAGTCGACAAGGGAGCAATGGTGATGAAGGGGTACTCCACATTCCCCAAACCTCCAGAACTGGAACCTCACCATCAGATAGAGTTTAATGTCATTCCCAGGACATGTAGACCCTCAGTCACCGCCTTCTAGCACCCATATGATAAAAAGAGGTTGGTTTGGTTTGGTTTGTTTTACGGCATATCAACCTCAGTGGGTCATTTAATGCCGACAAAGTTGTGAAATAAATCAATTCTGAATGGATAATACAATTTTTTAATAAATACATTTCTCTATTCAACCTATAGATGGGACCCTAACAGGTACTACCACTCCGGGTCAGAGTGGACCAGGGAGCAATGGTGATGAAGGGGTGCTCCACATTCCCCAAACCTCCAGAACTGGAACCTCACCATCAGATAGAGTTTAACGTCATTCCCAGGACATGTAAACCCTCAACCACTGCCTTCTAGCACCCATATGATAAAAAGGGGATGGTGGTTGCCATAAGCGCAATAGGGTTGGGAAAATCATATAGGTGCTAGGGCTTGACGTGACCAGCCGATTCATTGGAGTTTACCTACAAAATAAGACCTAGCGTGATTTTTCATGATAATTTTAATTCAAGGGTGACAATAACCTCAAATAATTAACACTGTTTAACACTTGGACCTAGTTATGGTTAACAGAATGAGAACAGTCTATTCCCATGGATTGAATAAAGGGTTCGGTTTGAAGTTCCGTGAAAGCTCCTAATCATTACATGGGGGTTCCCAAGTTTGAAGAGAAGGTTTACGAGTTTGAGAAAGTTACTGAGTTTGACAAGAAATACCTGAAGAAGGCCGGAAGGCACATTGGTCGAAACGTTGTGTAGATAACAATAAAGATGAGGTCAATAGTCCAAATAGTGTATTTGACGGCATATAAGGCCCAATGGAGTAGACTCTGCTTCATCAGGCTGACCCAAGTGTTGGTCGCATGAAACCATCTAATCAAATGCCAACTACGCCTGAAGTGCCTTCGCTAGACTTACCCGTTCCTGTCATAGCCCCTCAGAGGCACGTGCTGACGTGCCTTTCATCGTTCACAATTCAGCGACATTCCTGCTCTACCTAAGTTCCTAGTTCCCGTCATAGAGACTCATCGCGGCTTCAATTGCGAATAGCTGATCCTGCATGCATGCAGCAAGGCCTCGTATCCCCATCACTCCATCGCTTTCCACTTAAGTAGACGTCACAATGATTTTATCGAGGGGCGTATCTGACCATCGTCATCACTCAGGAACGCGAATAAACCGCACGCCCCGAGCTGCGACTCACCTCATCCTCGAAGTGTACCTCAGTTGGACCACGAAGGTCAGCTTGTCGCGAGGTCTGAAATTCTTTCGGGCTAACGATACCCATTTGTGAGTGCCTCGATGCCTCGCATTTAGCTTCATGTCTGCAGACGTAGTTCGAGCTCCCGTGTACGCACCCGTGGGAATCTTGATTTTTTTTTGGTGCATATAAGATACACCCACATTTTTCAGCAGGTCAGATTCAGAAAAAAAAGTTAGGTGTATTAAGAAATATTTGTTGAAAACGTCTGTTTAACTGTGATTAATAACAATTACCAGCAATGAAAATGCGGATGGCATGGAGTTTAGTCAATAAAAGTACTGAGTGTAAGTGTTAGTGAGCATTATAGAGAAGATTAGCCTAGGCCTACGGGAGATCTCAAACTTCACCTACGATGTTTAAGACACAGGGGGCCAATTTTTTGAGACCAAAATTTTGGAAAAAAAATGTGCGTCCTATATAAGTTTTTTTTCTTTTTCTTCTTCCTTTTTTTATTTTCATCAATTTCATTTCTTTTTTCATTTTTATTTTTCACTTTTTTCCACATCTTGTTTCATCTCTCCATCTTCCCTTATAATTTCTTTTGTCTCTTGTCATTCTTCTTATTTCACAACTCTCACAAGTTTTACCTTTTCCTTCTTTATCTTTTGCAAAATATTAATCATTTATAATGGAAATTATCTATCAGAGTACAACATTTTTGGGAGGTTGACACTTCTCCGCTTGAAGTTCTGATTATTATTTACACGCAAAAGATATACTTACTTTCCCACTTTAATTTCTTAGCTACACACACTAGCTTATAACCCTTAACCATTTGTCTACTTTCACTTCATTTAAATACCTTAGCACAAATAATTTCTTGCCACATTACTAACATATAACCTTACATTTGCTACTTTCACTTTCACACATTTCCTTTAATATACCTTAGCACAAATTAATTTCTTAACCTACACACTAACGTATAAACCTTACATTTGTCTACTTTTCACTTTCACTGTCAACACTTTATTACATTTCCTTTAATATACTTAGCCACAAAAATATGAAACACATACACAAAGAATAAGATAGATATTTGAAACATGAATGGAAGTTTCCACACATAGAACTAAGGCCTATCTTCATACATTTGTACTGCTTTACGCCTTCACTCTTAATCTTAACACAAGATATGGATACACAACACATACATACATTTATCTACTTTCAATTTCAACAATTTGTATTCCTTTCATATACATCAATAGAATAACAAAAATGTCAAGAATAAGAATGCACACGGATTGATTGAGACTTCGTTACATTGAATACATTATTTCACTATACACTAAAACCTCTATATTCACACAATTGTCTACTTTCACTTTTTAACAATTTCTATATTTCTTTGTATATCTTTGCATAAGAATACCGAACACATACAGGCAGAGTAATGAACGCACATCTCTGCATAAAGCCCAACAACACACAGATGAATTCCTACATAATATATACATTACTACTTAGAGAATTCAATTTCTTACTTTCCTTCGCTTTATCCCATACCAGGTTATCATCTAGAATTCTCGTTTGATTACTCAGAAGACATTTCCTCACTTTCAGACATAGAAATCCATAGAAAAGATGAAGGCATATAAATGAACAAAACAATATATTAACTGTCCTTATGCATGATACTTGAATTTAAAAAGATGAAAAAAAAAAGAGAAAAGATCTGCTCAATCATACAACATAAGACGAAAGAAAGAAAGGAAGGAAAATTAAGATAAAAATAAAAGTTGAAATCAAAATGTGTTAGCTTCTTCCTCTAACTTAGCATCAGAATTTCTTATCACCCAAATACATACACATGTATACACATATATGTTTGATGATATATTATATATATATTATATAGATTCATATATACAATATCATATACCATAATATATATTATATATAAGTAAAAAACCAGGTACTTGGTGGTTGTGAGAATTATTCTAGGTGGGCCTTTTTTTAAACAAAGGAATGTTAGAATTGGTAATTTCCAAGTTAGAGCAGATTTGAATGAAGAAGATTTTACAAAATTTTGATTTATAAAAAGAATTCACCCTTTTGGGACCTTTCAATAAAATTCACGTCTGAAATTATTATATATATATTATATATATATATATTGATATAAAATCAGACAAAAAACGACAATATTAATTGAATGAATTGAATTGGTTGTTATTCACCTTTTTCCAATATATTTTAACTCAAATTGGCAACCATACAATTCAGTCCTACCACCTTTTTATTTGGCATCTTTCTCTTT
>CM042180.1:1014744-1030943 GCA_023376005.1 Doryteuthis pealeii
ACGTGTAATTTTATTAGAGGTACCTCTCAATTCCATCTGTGCAAACTATAAAATTTAGTGCTAATTTGCATATTGATCTTAAAACCTTTGATTTTAATAAATATATGCTTATAATTATTGATAATATATGTTTGTTTTATCTATGAATTATGAGCAAAAATCTCTTCAATAAATCTTAAAAGAAATCCATTAACAAGAAGAAAATAACTGTAATATATTTCTTTACTTCCTATTTTAACTAAACAGTTTAATTAGGAAAATTTACCAATAAAGACGGGAGTAACGGAAAATGATGGAAGAGTTAGTTTCAAAGTTGTTCTATTTTTCAATCATACCCCTTCTGTTCAAAATCTTTTTATCTACATTCTTATTCAGTTTCATTAGCCTTTCTAATTTAATATAATATTTTATTATAAAATTTAACTAAAATACTTGCACCCGGAGGTGCATATATTTGCTAGTAATCTTAATATTTCTTTGTAGATTTAATATTTCTGCATTTTTCTTGTTAAACAGATGAAATAACTCAATGTGAATAAAAGTAACAATAAAAGAAAACAAACAAAAAAAAAAAAAGAAAGAAAAATAAATTTGTTTTTTTTTTCTTTTTGGAGGGAGGAATAAAAAATAAAAATTCCAGAAATCTTTATTCATTTTAACGACTTTTCATATTACCTGTCCAGGTATTTGTTGCATTCTTTATAGTTTTTCATCTTTTTATCTACATAGTTGGCGAATATGGTGACTAATTTGGTTCCCATGGCAAAACTTGTCTTTGCGATGTCATTTAACCGGACTGTGTTGAATCTCCATTTAATGTGAATTTGCTTCACAAACAACAAAGAAATTGTCTTCTTTTTTTTCTTTTTGTTGCTTTTCTTTCGGCAAATCTGAATAACGTCACAGATAGGAAGAGATAGGCTGGTTTAGGTCTGGTTTGTTTTACGGCATATCAATCTCAGTGGGTCATTTAATGCCGGCAAAGTTTTGAAATAAATTCATTCTTAATGGATACTCAAATTTTGTTTATAAACTCATGTTTTTCTATTCAGCCCATAGATGGGACACTAACAGGTACTACCACTCCGGGTCAGAGTGGACCAGGGAGCAATGGTGATGAAGGGGTGCTCCACCTTCCCCAAACCTCCAGAACTGGAACCTCACCATCAGATCAGTTTAACGTCATTACCAGGACATGTAGACCCTCAGTCACCACATTCTAGCACCCATATGATAAAAAGTGACTGGGGCTTGCCATAAGGGCAATAGGGTTGGGGTAATCATATAGGTGCTAGGGCTTGACGTGACCAAGAAAGGGCTAAAGTGGAGTATTGCAAGTCATAAACTGCTCATTCACCTGGGTTCTATCCTTAAGCATCATGGGTCGCCACCCACGGCCAACAGGTGGCCCCATTGGGGGAGTCTTACCCCTCTGCAGAGGTGCAGTCGGTGCATTCTAACACACCAGCCGACAGGGCGGAGATAGATCAGTGGAATATTCACTAAATCAGGGATCAAAGTATGAAAGGTATGAATCCAACTATTCTTCCTCCAGTAAATAGTAGGGCAGACTGGGCTATTTGATCTTGGTTAGGTAACCAGTCTAGGAGAATAAAAACTCTGAATAACAAAAATATTGTTAAAGTTTGATAAAAATTCAATGTTCTCAATAAATGAATGCTCAATTAGGAGATAACTTGATTGCTGCCCAATTGGTCGGCTTTTAAGCTATTTTCTGATAAAGTAAAGTCGTCGGGGTGGCCTAAAGTCGGTATCAGCCAGACAGCAAGGGAGTCTATCCCCTTTTCACTAGCGCTAGACCAAGGGGATTGATTTGTGTGTCTGAGGCGGAGCACCACACCTACCATCAGCTCCTCACTTTACCACACAAAACCCAGTAATTATAAACTTTTGTTTAGTAAATTAGGGTGTCCCAGACAAAAACAGAACCCACAAATTTTGTAATAAAACTGTTAATTTTAACTAGGGGGGGGGGTTAAGGTTAGGGTTCAGAGTTAGGATTGGGGTTAGGGTTAAGGTTCTGTTTAGGGTTAGTTTAATGGGAAAATAAATAATTTGGGTTCTGTTTTTTTTTCTGGGTCACTCTGTACAGGGTGACCCAGAAAAAAACAGAACCCAAATTATTTATTTATTTATAACCTTTGTTTAGTAAATTAGGGTGTCCCAGAAAAACAGAACCCATAAATTTTGTAATAAAACTGTTAATTTTAACTAGGGGGTTTAGGGTTAGGGTTAGGGTTGGAGTTTAGGGTTTAGGGTTAGTTTAATGGGAAAATAAATAAATAATTTGGGTTCTGTTTTTTTCTGGGTCACCCTATACAGGGTTACCCAGAAAAATCAGAACCCAAATTATTTATTCATTTTCCCATTAAAACTAACCCTAAACCCTAAACTCCAACCCTAACCCCCAACCCAAACCCTAAACCCCCCCTAGTTAAAATTAACAGTTTTATTACAAAATTTATGGGTTCTGTTTTTTCTGGGACACCCTAATTTACTAAACAAAAGTTCATAATTACCCAAAACCCTGTGCTACTCATATAGATATAGCAGCGACAGAATTCTTAGAACTGTCACTTCGGTCTTCACGCATCCAACACCCCCACCCTCCCCCGACCCGTCGTTCCTTTCGAGAATCCTCATCTTTGAGACGTGCATCCTCCAAGATGAATGTAACAGATCCCAGCTTCAAAGAAAGAAGCCAGTTTTCTGCACATTTATACGATATGACCAACTTAACAGCGTACAGATGGGTTGACTGCCGCTTTCGAGAAACAACCCCCACCCCCACCCCAAACACCCTCACCGACCCCCCACCCCACCCCCCTAAACCTATTCCCCAGATTTGGGTAATGCGTTCATATGTGGGTAATTTTTGTTTGATTTTTTTTTTGTTTTGTGTGGGTGTGTGCAGTCGTCGTTCGTATATATGCATAATTGTGTGTAATCTCTAACACTGCCCTAAAACCCCCACCCCCAAATGTAACTACACACAAAATTGCAATACAAGCTATACGATCTTTCTGTGTTTTGTTTACATATGCAGTTCTTTGTTTTCAAAGTCAGAATACGGTTAGTTGCTTGCAGTCATACAAAGTCTTTCATAGTATTTATATAAGGAAAGTTACTCGGCAGCGCCCATCTCCTTTCCAAATAATATGAGACTAGTAGTTCCAGGCTGCATGGTTGGTTTCTTCACTATGTAGGAAACTGTTAGTGTCTTATTTTGGGTCCGTTCTAGTATTGCTATGGTAAGAAAAGTCGTTGGGCGGCACCCATCTCCTTTCCAAATGGTGCCCTATTCTGGGTCCTTTCTAGTGTTGCTATGGTAAGAAAAGTTGCTTGGCGGCACCCATCTCCTTTCCAAATGGTGCCCTATTCTGGGTCCTTTCTAGTGTTGCTATGGTAAGAAAAGTTGCTTGGCGGCACCCATCTCCTTTCCAAATGGTGCCCTATTCTGGGTCCTTTCTAGTGTTGCTATAAGAAAAGTCGCTTGGCAGCACCCATCTCCTTTCCAAATGGTGCCCTATTCTGGGTCCTTTCTAGTGTTGCTATACTAAGAAAAGTTACTTGGCAGCGCCCATCTCCTTTCCAGATAATATGAAACTAGTAGTACCTGTATATATAGTGATTGGCTTTCACTATATATATATTTACCCCCCCCCCCCCAACGAGCAGGATGTGACACAAGGTCAATTTCATAAGTGGAGTTCAACAGGTTTGAATTCAGTTTTCCTTCTCCTAGACGGGTTGCCTAACCAAGGTTAGAGCCCAATCTGCCCTACTATTTACCCATAGCTACAGGGAGAGTAGAATTCATACCTTTCCCAAGGGTATTAGTGCTAAGTGAAATGCAATTATCACATCCAGGATTTCACTATATAGGAAACTGTTAGTCTCTTATGTTGGGTCTTTTCTAGTATTTCTATGGTAAAGAAATTTAATTGACAACGCCCATCTCCTTTCCAGATAATTTGAAACTAGTAGTTCCAGGCTATATCATTGGTTACTTTCACTATGTTCCCTAGAGAGGAGATGGGAGCCGCCAAGAAACTCTCCTTACCATAGAAATAACACAAAGGACCCAGCAGGGGGAACTAATAATCTCCTCCTCCATATAAGGAGAGACCAACCAACCGCGCAATCCAATACAAGAGAGGAGATGGGCGCTGTTGTGTCTCAAGCTGTGGGATATTTACTTTAATATCCAGATGACGTTAAAATATTATTTTACAAGTATGATGAGGTACTTATAAGGACTCTGGCTTGATAGGAGTTTTTGAATTTTTTTTTATTAATATGTATTTCTTTTATTCAAACTCTTCAAATTGAGTTTTTGTTTGTTTTTGGGTAATTCCATGTCAAATCATCCAGGCCATGTCACCCACCCCCTTCAATTTTTCTGAAATTTTGTACAGGTGTAGACCAGTGCTTCTCAACCTTTTTCAGCTTATGGACCATTTTTTATTCAAATCCAATCCTACTTTTACTTTTAAGCTGCGAGTTGCTAGCACACATGTTAAAGTAAGACAAGACAATTCATTTTCCGCTGATCATCGACGTGCACTTAAATAGAGATTTTCAACTGGGGAGGGTCATTATAAGAAGCGCTAAATTAGTTCAATTTTTGTGAAATGGTTAAAACATTTTTGTGCTTCGAACTCTCTGTGGACCACTAGAAATGTTCTGTGGACCACAGATGGTCCAGCTGGACTACGTTGAGAATCGCTGGTGTAGACTATGTTAAAATCAGTCAATCTCCAAAATTTGAGCTTCTTTCTTTCTTTCTTTCTTTTCACTCCTTTTCTTTCTTTTCTTTCTTTTTCCTTTTTCTTTCTTTTTCTTTTCACTTACACACATAGCTAGATAGGTAGTTACTATGATATAATTTATTGACATACACTTTACACACATCACTAGTTAGGTAGTTACTATGATATTAATATAAATTCATTGCCATATGAAATGAAGAAAGAAACAAAGAAATATGACTGACATACACTTTACAAACATAGCTAGCTAGGTAGTTACTATGATACAATACATTGATATACACCTTACACACATAGCTAGCTAAGTAGTTACTCTGAAATAATTTACTGACATACACTTTACACACATAGCTAGTTAGGTAGTTACTCCAATATAAATTCATTGACATACACCTTACACATAGCTAGCTAGGTAGTTACTTAGACATAAGTTAAATAGTTACTCTGATAGACATACACTTTACATACATAGCTATAGTTACTATGATAAATTCATAGGCTAGTTAGGTAGTTACTCCGATATAAATTCATTGACATACACCTTACACACATAGCTAGTAAGGTAGTTGCTATGATATTAATGAACAGAAGATATTTCAGCATCTAAACTCATTGACATACACCTTACACACCTAGCTAGTTAGGTAGTTACTATGATATAAATATGAAATTTATTGCCATTTGAAATGAAGAAGAAAGAAAGAAAATGTCCACTATGTAAAATACACTTCACCAAGAAATATGTCACACAAAATAAAAAAAATAAAAATAAACCTTAAAGTAAATTGCCACTTGTGCCCTAAGTGTCGTCTTCTTGTCGAAAAGGTCACCAAAGAACATTTAGTCATAAGGAGAGAAGACGGATTCTTGCACCAATATTCTCATTAATTGCAAGAATTTTTTTTTCTTTTTCTAAAAGCTATTTCTTCTTATTTAAACACTGGAACGATGGAAACCATTTTTAAAAATGGCTGCCGTCACCAAGATTTTTAAGGAAAGTTTAAAACAAGTGATAAACTTTAAACTAAATGTAGTAATAAGAGAACAGACACGGTCAGACTTGAGTAAGCTTTATTCTACTTTGAATACACCCATCTATGGGTTAAATAGAAAAATGTATTTATAAAAAAATTGTATTATCCATTAAGAATTGATTTATTTCAAAACTTTATTGGCATTAAATGATCCACTGAGGTTGATATGCCGTAAAACAAAACAAACCAAACTTTGAATACATTTGCAGTTCTCTTGGGAGTTTATATAGTTTTACAAAACTTTAAATTTACATAAAGGGAGGTGACTCAATTACTTATTAAACTAAACTATCTACAAAACCATTTTAATAGTAGTCCATGATGATATTGATGCTTCTATTTAGACACTGGAACGATGGAAACCATTTTTTAAAATGGCTGTAGTCACCAAGATTTATAAGGAAAGTCTAAACTAAACGATCTACAAAAGCATTTTAATAGTAGTCCATGATGATATTGATGCTTCTATTTAAACACTGGAATGATGGAAACCATTTTAAAAAATGGCTGCCATCACCAAGATTTATAAGGAAAGTTTAAAACCAAGTGAAAAACTTTAAATGAAACTATCTACAAAACCATTTTAATAGTAGTCCATGATGATATTGATGCTTCTATTTAGACACTGGAACGATGGAAACCATTTTTTAAAATGGCTGCCGTCACCAAGATTTATAAGGAAAGTTTAAAAACAAGTGAAAAACTTTAAACTAAACTATCTAAAAAACCATTTTAATAGTAGTCCATGATGATATTGATGCTTCTATTTAGACACTGGAATGATGGAAACCATTTTTTAAAATGGCTGCCGTCATCAAGATTTATAAGGAAAGTTTAAAAACAAGTGAAAAACTTTAAACTAAACTATCTAAAAAAACCATTTTAATAGTAGTCCATGATGATATTGATGCTTCTATTTAGACACTGGAATGATGGAAACCATTTTTTAAAATGGCTGCCGTCATCAAGATTTATAAGGAAAGTTTAAAAACAAGTGAAAAACTTTAAAAACTAAACTATCTAAAAAACCATTTTAATAGTAGTCCATGATGACATTGATGCTTCTATTTAGACACTGGAACGATGGAAACCATCTTTAAAAATGGCTGCCGTCACCAAGATTTATAAAGAAAGTTTAAAACAAATGAAAAATTTTAAACTAAACTATCCATAAAATCATTGATATTGATACTTCTATTTAGGAAGGATAAAATCAATTAGTAATGAATATTCACTGTCTGTCTGTAACCAAAACTATGTCACTGCTTACATCACAATACCCAAAATCGTTAATACATAGAACAAAAGAACAACCCTGTATCATAGGTACCATGAATTTTCCCTGTGAAATTTTACCCCCCCCCCTATATTTAACACAATGAAACTTGCATAAAGGTTGATATTATCTTGAAAATTTTTTTGTCCATTTGAAAGAAGAAACATTAAACAAACTCCTGATGATTAAAAAAATTTTTTTTCAGTCCTGATTTCTACATAAAGATCACCCTTTTGCAAATAAAACAAACTATTTTGCTTATTTTTCAAGATAATGGTGTAATTTTTCTCAATCGGATAACTTGATCTTTGAATTAACCTTTTTTCTTTGTAACAACTCCGTATATGATCGTTACTTTATTTTGTTGCGAGATTTTTAAAAAAACAAAGTTAAAAAATATTTACTTTCGTTTATTCAATATGGCTTAAACTGATCACGTGCCCCAATTTTGGTTATACCTACTGTATTATATATCTTTTTATTTATATTTTATAAATATTCACTATAGATATTAATAAAATAAATAAAAGCTGGGTAATTTATGAGGAAGTGCGTCCCGGTCTCCTGCCTCATAAATTGCTACCCGGTGACTATTAAAATAACGATCCTGGCTACGGTGTTACTTGAAAGAAAACAACCAAATTTACTTGTCGAAAATATCTATCTATCTATTTATCTCCATTGTTCATATCTATCTATATTATTTTTGTTTATTTATCTATCTATCTCAGTCTATTCCAAACTATATATCCATCTTCATATCTAAACTGGAATTACGACAAATTACGATAAATAAACAAGAATTACAACAAATTACGATAAATAAACAAGAATTACGACAAATTACGATAAATAAATAAGAATTACGACAAAAAGAGAACCCTCCCCCTAAAATACATTTAACGCCCTAACTTGCTTGTTTTCTTTCAAGTAACACCGTAGCTGTGGTCGTTATTTTAATAGTCACCGGGTAGCAATTTTTGAGGCAGGAGACCGGGACGCACTTCCTCATAAATTACCAAAAGCTGTTCCTTATAATTGAACATAGGAATCCTTTCCATTGTGATAATGTCAATTTAAATAAATAAACTATGAAATTATTTAAAATGTTGTATTATTAATTTAAATGAAAAAATTATTTGCGAAATTTGTAATCAATTTAGAAAAAAATACTTTTTACTCCTTTAATAAATTGATGATTTTACTTACTTATGATACAAACCCTCTGACATTGAATTTTTAAATCCCATCCCCTCAGGCAATATCTTACAAAAATTAATTTTTATACCACCCGTTATTAAACAATAACTGTTACACCATGAGCACCTCTGAATGGCAATACCACTTTTTAAAACACTGTATGAGTATATTAAAAGTATTATTGTTTTTCTTTTAAATTGGTCTTCATCTATTTAAAAAAACAACAAAAAAAAACAAAACAAAACGAGAATTTGTTTTTGTTAGCCTGGAATTCATAGAGTAGGTATACCCAATTTGTCGAAAAATCTGTGTTTTTTCAATACAATTTTGAATTTTATATATTAATTTATCATAGCAGAAATACCTAATTAAAGTTTTGAAATAAAATAACTGATGCATTATAAAATTCCTTGATTGATAAATCAATAATGAAAATTTCATTAAAATCGACTAATTCTCCGATTTTTGGTAATTTTTTTTTCAATTGCGAATGTTAGAATTTATTTTGTAAACAACTGATTTTAAGCAGCGTCTGACAGCCATCTTGATCGAAATTAACCGAAAAATCGTTTTAAATGTATTAAAAATAAATTACATGTGTAATAATATTTTGCTCTTTTAACAGATGCTTACTTTTCGACTTAGACAAAAATTTGACCTTAAATAATCGATTTAATTAATTTTCATTCGTTTATCAAATGAATAGCAGTCGAATTTTTGGGTATACCTATCATAGAGTTATTCGCAGAGGATTGTTTCAAATTATGAATCAGATTTTTCTTTCATCAGTGCATGAGGAAGCAACTCCCTCCAAAAGAAAAATACTAAAAAAAATATCTATCCACCCACCAAGAATAAAACAGAACCCGTACATAACTTCTCAGCATGCGTCTGTTTATTTTTCTCTTTTTGTTTTTCCGAGATAGGTGTGGATGACTTCCCCTGAGGTCAGCCGATACTTAATTACCAATTAGAATCCTCCAAAAGAAATAGCAACGAGTGTTTACAGAGTTCTCTCCCTTGTCTCTTCCATTAGTCACTTGTCTACAACAGCAGGGAGGAATACGCCAACCCAACTAATATCCACACAGACGCAGCTTTTTAGCTTACCTTAAAAAATAAGAAAAAATAAAATAAACTCTTGATATATCAGTGACTCAGTATGAACCCACAAACCTTAAGACAAGTGCCTCAAAACATTTTAATTCTTTGGCTCTCTTGAATGTTTTATGAATAGAAAAAAAGATGAGATCATAAAACCTTTAAATAGTATATTGCAAGAGGAATATAAGACGAACTTTTTAATAAAAACATAGCTTTAAAAAAGGAAGTGTGAGTGCTAAAACTACTGCTCGAAGTTTAATATATAAAATTAATTTCTTAAATAAACTCATATTTTGTGGTTGGTTGATTGGTTGCAGTGATACTGATAGCTTTTTGTTTTAGTGCATCCTGGGACGCACATATTTGCTTTGAATGAGTCTCCAGGAAAATTAATGGGTCCCAACTAAAGTTTCTAAATAGATTGTATGGTTTGGTTTGGTTTGTTTTAAGGCATATCAACCTCAGTGGGTCATTTAATGCCAATAAAGTTTTGAAATAAATCAATTCTTAATGGATAATACAATTTTGTTTATAAACTCATGTTTTTCTATTTAACCCATAGATGGGACCCTAACAGGTACTACCACTCCGGGTCAGAGTGGACCAGGGAGCAATGGTGATGAAGGGGTGCTCCACATTCCCCAGACCTCCAGAACTGGAACCTCACCATCAGATAGAGTTTAACGTCATTCCCAGGACATGTAGACCCGCAGCCACCGCCTTCTAGCACCCATATGATAAAAAGGGGTTGGGAATAGATTGTAGGGTTTTTATTCATGATCTGGGGAAACATCTAAAGCCGGCTGACTCCTACCTTGTAACCTATCCTGTGTAATTCATTTCTAAGAAAATATTGAAATGTATTTACAGTTAGTTAAAATGGTGAGGAAAGAAAAAAGAAAAACACTGGGACGCATGTATATAATTTTGAATGAGTCCTCGGGAAAATTTATGGGTCCCAACTAAAGTTTCTTAATAGATTATAGGGTTTTTATTCATGATCTGGGGAAATATCTAAAGCCAGCTGACTTCTACCTTACAGTCAATATTCACTGATGGATTATCTCCCCTTACCTGTAACAAACACTTCATACAACCACCCAAAAATAACACCCCCTCTGTTATCATAGCAACCCATCCGGATATAAAACTACAGACATTCAAATGATTTTTCTTCTTTTCTTCAAAATAAGAAAACCTTCCTAGAAGTCTGGCGCCATGCCAATGATCTACTAAAGATACACACTAAACAGGACACAATATAGTAAGATTTAACATAAGATTCTGGAAACGTACGAGTTAAAAAGGAAAAGGACTGTCTCAAGTAGGTACTTGTCTACATTTTAGTTTACACAAAAACCTTCATGACTCTTTCGTAATTTTACACACATATATACAATCAAGAACATAGTTTGTTTTGTTTTGTTTTACGGCATATCAACCTCAGTGGGTCATTGAATGCCGACGAAGTTTTGAAATAAATTCATTCTTAATGGATAACAAATTTTGTTTATCAACTCATGTTTTTCTATTTAACCCATAGATGGGACCCTAACAGGTACTACCACCTCAGTGGGTCATTTAATGTCAACAAAGTTTTGAAATAAATTCATTCTTAATGGATAACAAATTTTGTTTATAAACTCATGTTTTTCTATTTAACCCATAGATGGGACCCTAACAGGTACTACCACTCTGGGTCAGAGTGGACCAGGGAGCAATGATGATGAAGAGGTGCTCCATATTCCCCAAACCTCCAGAACTGGAACCTCACCATCAGATAGAGTTTAATGTCATTCCCAGGAGATGTAGACCCTCAGTCACCGCCTTCTAGCACCCATATGATAAAAAGGGGTTGGGTCTTGCCATAAGGGCAATAGGGTTGTGGTAATCATATAGGTGTTAGGGCTTGATGTGACCAGCCGATTGAACAGAGGGGGCCTCTCCGACTGCCCGTCAAGCCCAAGATAGGGCCAAAGTGGAGTATTGCAAGTCATGAACTGCTCATCCACCTGGGCTCTATCCAATCAAGAACAGTTCAACATGTGTGTATATATATAATATGGCAAAATATAAGGAATGAAAGAACAAAACTCAGACAATGTGTAGTATATTTTGCTGGAGAATTGAACTCGGCTTCTTCAGCTTTTATTGAATTTTTCAGATCATACAAGTGTTTTATAGAAGGGGGAAGTAGGTAGGTGGGTAAGTTTTGTGGTGAGGGGAAGATCTGATTGGTTATAGGGAACATCTTTGGGGGAGATGAGGAGGAAATATATATATATATATATATAGTCATTTGGTTATTATAAATTTATTTTGACCAGAACTCAATAAATGTGCCTAGTCTCATCAGATAGCCAACTACATAAGGACTAAGAAAACAAGATAGAATAGAGAAAATATTTTTACCTTTTCTTTCTCTTCTTTTACAAGACAAGTAAAAACTCCCCTCTTCAAACACACACACATAAAACCTTTTATATATGATGACAATAATAAGAATATTAATTATATTAAAAGAAATATAAATATATTTGTACGGATGAAATATTGAAAATATGCCCCCCACCACACACATATCACCACCGACATCTTTTTTCTCTCTCTTTTTCACTTTTTTTCTCTCTCTTTTTTCTCTCTTCTTTTTTCTCTCTCTCTTTTTTCTCTCTTTTTTTTCTCTTTCTCTCTTTCTCTTTTTCTCTCTCTCTCTTCTTTCTCTCTTTTTCCTCTTTCTCCTCTCTCTTTTTTTCTCTCTTTTTCTCTTTCCTCTCTCTCTTTTTCTTCTTTCTCTCTCTTTTTTTCTTTTTTTCCTCTCCTTCTTCTCTTTTTTCTTTCTTCTTCTCTTTTTTCTTCTCCTTTTCTTCTCTCTCTCTTTCCTCTCTCTCTCTTCTTTTCACTTTTTTTCTCTCTCTCTTCTCTTTCTCTCTTCTCTTTTCCTTCTCTTTTTTCTCTCTTTCTCTCCTCTTTTTTCTTTTTTCTTCTCTTTTTTCTCTCTCTCTTTTTCTCTTTTTTTCACTTTTTCTCTTTCTCTCTCTCTCTTTTCTCTCTTTTTCCTCTCTCTTTTTTCTCTTTCTCTCTCTTTTTCTCTTCTTTCTCTCTTTTTTCTTTCCTCTCTTTTTCTTCTTTCACTTTCTCTCTCTTTTTTCTCTCTCTCTTCTTTCCTTTACTTTGCTTTCCATTTTTGTTTTCATTTAATATTAGACAAGAAAATTCCAATTCACATAATTATCAGATGGAAAATTAGATCTAAATAAAAGTTTTTAATCTACTTATATCTACACTTCTGGAAAGAACCCCAAAATATATCAATAAGTAATTCTTGTTGCTACTTTGCTATGTGACGATATATGTGACATGAAATTACTTTGCTATGTGATATACCATTTATTATCATTGGTTGGTTTGTTGATTTAATGGTATATCAACCCTTGTGGGTTATATAATGCCAAGTTATCTTTATCGTTTGAAGTTTCTTGAAGACTTCTAATTCCGACAAAAAATACCCGGAGGGAACATCGGGCAGAATGTTATGCATATAACAATAAAAATGAGGACAACAGTCAAAATGCTGACATGCTGCTTTTTACATAATAAGTAAGCTATAACAGTGATAACATTTTAAAAGATTGAAATCAATTTCCTCAAATGAAAACAAAGTTTTGAAGAAAAATATTTTGTGTGGTAATTCTATAGTTAATTTGAAACTTTTGCCACATGGGAGACATTACAGTTCTAAAATCGACCTACCCTATTAATACCAGAGATTAATCAACCATTGACCAGACACCAGCAAATACATGGGAGATGTTACAGTTCCAAAAATCGACCTACCTATTAATACCAGAGATTAATCAACCATTGACCAGAGACCATAAGCAAATACATGGGAGATGTTACAGTTCCAAAATCGACCTACCCTATTAATACCAGAGATTAATCAAACCATTGACCAGACACCAGCAAATACATGGGAGATGTTACAGTTCCAAAATCGACCTACCCTATTAATACCAGAGATTACTTGACCCAGACCAGACACAGCAAATACATGGGAGATGTTACAGTTCAAAATCGACCTACCCTATTAAGCAATGATTGGCCAGACACCAGCAAACATATGGGAGAAGTTACAGTTCCAAAATCGACCTACCCTATTAATACCAGAGATTAACCAACCATAAGCAACCAGACATAAGCAAACACATGAGAGACGTTACAGTTCCAAAATCGACCTACCCAATTGATACCAGAGATTAACCAAACCATTGACCATATAGCCACAGCAAACACATGAGAGATGTTACAGTTCCAAAATCGACCTAGCCTATTGATACCAGAGTTTAACCCAACCATTGACCAGACAGCAACAGCAGCAGCAAACACTTTCCTCCGTTGACTGACACGACTAACAATACAAACATCCCATTGAGCATCCGCAAACCTCGACATATCAATAAAGCACGAACGAGAGATAAGCAGCCTACAAACAAATCAATAAAACAAAATTGATCTGTGCCGTATCGTTCGCGTATTTGCAGCAATAACCGGAATTTATTTGTCTCAGCCAGAAAACTATTTCCATAATCGCACAGTCTGTTAAAAAAGACAAAAAGTTTTGAAGAAAAAAAAATCCTCAATAATTCTCTAAGCTCATCCCATCGTAGCATTATTGCAATCATCTTCGGGGTTTGTCCAGAATAGTTCACCAATGAAAAGTCATATTGAAATGTAATACTTCCATTCACCATCCAGATCTTAATATACTGGAGAGTGTGTGTCCATCTGTCTGTAACCAAAACTACATCAGCACAAAACGTCTTAATTAGCATTAGGATCTTATTTATTAACAATGTCTCTATTTAGGTCTAGCGGAGATAGATCTGCCTCAAAACAGCCCATATTATTAATGTGTTTAAAAATCCTGCAATTTTTAAGATATGTTATTCTCAAACATATTAAAAGCAAAGAATAATTAAATCCCAAATTCTATAGAAATCTAATACTTCCATTCACCATCCAGATAAGAATAACTTTCAGTCTTTTTTTTACTGAAGAATTAAATCCCAAATTCTATAGAAATCTAATACTTCCATTCACCATCCAGATAAGAGTAACTTTCAGTCTTTTTTTTTTACTGAAGAATTAAATCCCAAATTCTATAGAAATCTAATACTTCCATTCACCATCCAGATAAGAGTAACTTTCAGTCTTTTTGACTAAAGAATTAAATCCCAAATTCTATAGAAATCTAATACTTCCATTCACCATCCAGATAAGAGTAACTTTCAGTCTTTTTTGACTAAAAGATTAAATCCCAAATTCTATAGAAATCTAATACTTCCATTCACCATCCAGATAAGAGTAACTTTCAGTCTTTTTTGACTAAAGAATTAAATCCCAAATTCTATAGAAATCTAATACTTCCATTCACCATTGAGATAAGAGTAACTTTCAGTCTATTTTTACTGAAGAATTAAATCCCAAATTCTATAGAAATCTAATACTTCCATTCACCATCCAGATAAGAGTAACTTTCAGTCTTTTTTTTACTGAAGAATTAAATCCCAAATTCTATAGAAATCTAATACTTCCATTCACCATCCAGATAAGAGAGTAACTTTCAGTCTTTTTTTACTGAAGAATTAAATCCCAAATTCTATAGAAATCTAATACTTCCATTCACCATCCAGATAAGAGTAACTTTCAGTCATTTACTTCATTTTTTTTAAACTAAGAAAACTATTCAGTAACAAAAAATAAAGCAAATGACTGACCTTTAATCTTATTGTTACATAATCTATGCGGTTGCATAAGATTATTGTCAATCCCCTGTAATTTTAAAGGGATGGCCCTTTTCATATCACGGGCGGGACTTTCCATGGAAGATTACAGAAAGCCCACGAAATACGTGAAGACACGTGGACCTAGTTGGTTCCTCAGTTTTCAGTTGGACGTCAGGCAGTGAAGATGTCCTGCCTTAACTGTAACTCACTCTGCATACGCGCGCTATGTTAGTCAGATATTTAGTTACATGAAATGTATAGTTAAGGAAATAAAAGCTTAAGAAAAATAACACGGTCTTCTGATTAATGGATGTCTTGTAACAAGACTGATATAGAAGAAATGAGTTAAGTGCGACCGACCAAGACGAAGACCCCCAAGAAGAAGAACCTAAGATAGAAGATGAACATAAGAAGAAGTAATGAGAAGGGTATACAACATTATCTGGATGCTGAATGTTAGGATTAGATTTCTATAGAATTTGGGATTTAATTATTCAGTAAAAAATTTTAAAAAAAATTATTGAATGTTACTCATATCTGGATGGTGAATGTATTACATTTGTTAAAAAAAAAATGAAGCAAATTCAATCCAATTGTAATACTTCCATTCACCATCGAGATAAGAGTAACTTTCAGTCATTTGCTTGTTAGGCCTTGCCAATTATTAATATTGTTATCCTAGCACATTTCAAGATAATGCAAAACTTTCGACTCACTCTTGTACAATGGAAGAGCTTTTATTTCCCCTATAATTACTATAATTTTCCCTATAACATTACTCGGAGATTTCCTCACATGCAGCTTTAATATTCTTAGCCTGCAATCTTCGGAAGTCTCCGGAATAAACCAGGAATAGAAGACTAAATTAGTTTTGGTAAAGGAAAGATTAATAAGAAGCTAAAGAAACAAAAGAATTGGTTGTTTTTGACAAACAGCTCGGAAAAGATGGTAATCAGATGTCTAAAAGTTTTTGCAAATAGAATAAGATGTTTGGTGTTTAAAGACC
>CM042180.1:1031043-1036043 GCA_023376005.1 Doryteuthis pealeii
ACATACACACACACATACACACACATATACACATATATATACATACATACATATACATACATATATACATACATACACACACATATACATACATACACACACACATATACATACATACACACACATATACATACATACACACACACACATATATATATATATATCATCCAGTACTTTTATTAATGTCTTTCTCATAATAATTCCCATTAAGCTTATTATCATTAGAGATGAAGAGGAGGAACAGGTTCATCTATACTACTATTAAAACAGCTATGTCAGTGCATATCACATTTATTTATAGAATGACAAAAGAAAGCCATAAAAAAAATAACTATTTCGGGAAATGCAGTGGTGTACTGGTTAGAATCATAGGAAATGGACTCTTTGACCAGAGTTCAATTCCTGGACAAAGCCACAGTTCGCATAGTGCTAATACCCTTGGGAAAGGTATGAATCCAACTATTCTCCCCCCAGCCATGGGTAAATAGTAGTTAACCTTGGTTAGGCAACCAATCTAGGAGAAGGAAAACTCTGAATTCAAACCTCTTAAATCTCTGTTTGGGGTGGTCACTACTAGAATAGGCTCAATCCTAATTAGTGATCTATTTCACTGAACACACAAAATTTGAACATGCAACATTAGACAGTCCTCATTGTTTTTTAAAACAAGTTTTAATAAATACATGACTGGTATTATATATCTATATATAGTTTGTTTTTATTTTAATACATATTTAAAGTTTACATTTCAAATTGTTTTATTTTTAATCCTTTAATGAATTTGATGATTTTATTTACTTAGGGTACAAACTCGCTGACATTGAATTTTTTACTCCACCCCTCAGGCAATATGTTTAAAAAAATCTATTTTTACATCGCCCGGTGTGCGTTTTTTTATTTTTGTACTAGTAAATTTAATAAATAGTATAATAATGTTTACAATATTAACTAATAAATTTTACACACACACACACACATACATACACTCGTCAAGTACTTAAAATAAAAACCAATAAATGAATAATTAAATATAAACACGTATTTAGAATACAAAAAAAATCATTATATTAACAAAACAAAAATGTTAATTTACAAAATACGAAATAAACATCAAATAACATGAGTTGCCGTTTTTCTTTTACTAATTGGGATATATATATATATATATATATATATATATATATATATATATATATATAAAGTAAGTAAGTAAAGTTGTTGGGGCGGCCTAAAGTCGGTATCAGCCAGTCAGCGAGGGAGTCTATCCCCTTTTCAATAGCGCTAGACCAAGGAGATTGTTTTAGCATCAGCGGTGGAGCGCCACACCTACCATCAGCTCCTCACTTTAACACACAGATCCCTGTGCTACTCATACGCTGAGTTGGCGAGAACCGGTATCGAACTAGGAACCTTGTGGTTTCTAGCCGAACACTCTACCGACTGAGCTAGCCAGGTTATATATATATATATATATATATTCATTGATTATGTTTTATTTTTATACCTATGCTTACACTCACACTAATTTTCATAAATCCAGCGAAAGCGACAGTCCGTTTTACACTTCCACACACACACACACATCGCCCAGCAAAAGCGATTATATATTCACATTTTCAGACAGCTCTCTCTCTCTCACTCTCTCAACACACACACACACACACACACACAACGTAAGAGAACGTTTAGTGTCAGCTTCAGAACCGTTTGTCTCAGCATTTCATAATTTCAAACAATCCGAGAACGCTAATTTTTCACTCAGTATTTTTAGGTGGATTGATTAACAAAAGACTTTCACAATCTCCTTATTATCTGTGATGAATTTATTTTCCTTAAAACAAAAGCCCTGAAGAAGATCTACTAAACAGATTGAAACACTGCAGTATTTGTTGAATAAACATCACTCGTTTTATGAACCTGTTTTTTTTTCCAATTTTTCACTATATTACATATCTATTAGTATATCTATCTATCTAGTTGTTCATATATTCATCTATACATCTATATATCTGTTCATCTGTTCAGCTATGGATAAATAATAGGGCAGACTGGGCTCTTTAGCCCTGAGTTAGGTAACTGGTCTAGGAGAAGGAAAACTCTGAATTCAAACCTGTTGAACTCCGCTTAAGAAATTGACCTTGTGTCATATTCTGCTCGTGCAGAGGGGTTGGTTAATATATATATATATATATTTGTTCATCTACTGATTTATATATCTATGTATCTTTTTGTTCCTCACTCTCTCTATATGTATTTACCCAACCCCTCCCACACAAGCAGGGTGTGACACAAGGTCAATTTCTTAAGCACAGTTTAACAGGCTTGAATTCAGAGTTTTCCCCCAAGAGAGAAATAAAATATTTTTATTTCCTAGGGCAAGATGACTTTCTCTTGAAATTGGATCTAAACATCTTTAAGAAATCACCCCCCCCCCAAACTTGACCTCCTTGGTGTATGTAATTTAGCCCAGTGGGATGCAAGATAGAGGGTCTTCTTGCTCATCACTGCTAGTTGCTCGTCTCCTGGGGGGAATGTCTGGCTAACTTTCTTTCTGAATTTATGTGAAGTCAAGCGTGATGCTCCACCAAATTTCATACATGAAAAAGGATTTGGTTTGGATTGATTTAATGGCATATAAACCCTGCGGGCTATTTAATGCCAACTCTTTATAATCTAGTTGTTCATCTAGAGATATATATCAATCTATCTATCTAGTTGTTCATATATCAATCTATCTATCTATTCATCTATCTAGTTCTTCATATATCGATCTATCTATCTATTCATCTATCTATCTATCTATTCATATATCAATCTATCTATCTATATATATATAGTTATTTATCTATCTAGTCGTTCATCTATCTATCTCTCTCTCTATATATATATCTATCTATCTAGTTGTTCATCTATATCTATCTATCTATCTATCTATCTATCTATTCATCTATATCTATATATCTATCATCTATATCTATCTATCTATTCATCTATATCTATCTATCTATCATCTATATCTATCTATATCTATTCATCTATATATCTATCTATCTATTCATCTATATCTATCTATTCATCTATCTATCTATCTATATCTATTCATCTATCTATCTATCTATATCTATTCATCTATATATCTATCTATCTATATCTAATCTATCTATCTATATCTATCTATCTATCTATCTATATCTATTCATCTATCTATCTATCTATATTATATCTATCTATCTATATATCTATCTATCTATATATATATCTATCTATCTATCTATCTATCTATCTATCTATCTATCTATCTATCTATCTATATCTATCTATCTATCTATCTATATCTATCTATTCATCTATATATCTATCTATCTATCTATATCTATTCATCTATATATCTATCTATCTATATCTATTCATCTATATATCTATCTATCTCTATTCATCTATATCTATCTATCTATCAATCTATCTATATATATATATATATATATATATAGTTCATCTATCTATCTATTAATTCATATATCTATATATCTATCTATGCCCCCGACACTGCAAGTTGCCTGTCTCTTTGGTGGGAGGGGGGGGTAATGTCTGGCTGACATTCTTTCTGAATGTTACTGTGAAGTAACGGGGGAGATGCTACCCCAAATTTCATGCATGAAAAGAAAATATCTTAAAGTTGGATTCAATTTGACACTCTATCGTAATTTCTCCCCGCAAATGGTTACTATACTGTGATCAATTGCGCCTTTCATACAACAAATGGTTTTGGTTGCTTCTGTAACATTTTTAGCCAAGTTTGAACTCGTAAAGCATATTCCTGAATTAGACTATATTGAACGTTCTTAAATGAATATGGAGAAAACTATGTAAAAATCCACGAGGCTTCAAAATACACCAAGGCTGGATGAAATATCTGGAAGAGGATAAAATAACCCAAGAAGAGTTGACATGCCATAAAATCCAACCAACCAAGAATGAATAAAACAAAATGTCTTTTGCATAAAATAACCCAACAAGGGTTGACATGCCATAAAATCCAACCACCAACCAACCAAGAATGAATAAAACAAAATGTCTTTGGCATAAAATAACCAACAGAGGTTGACAATCTATGTAAAAATCCACGAGGCTTCAAAATATACCAAGGCCGGTTGAAATGTCTTAAAGGGAAGTAGCAAACGTAATGTGCAGGTTATAGCCCTGGTAAGTGGTAGTAGTACCTGTTAGCGTTCCCATTTTTGGGTTAAAGTTTTAAAAAATGTGTTTAAAAAACGAGATTAAAAAAAGGAATTTTCAATACCCAACACAAATGAATAAAACAAAATGTCTTGGGCATAAAATAACCCAACAAGGGATGTCATGCCGTAAAATCCAACCAACCAACCAACAATTGGTGTGAAAAAGTCACAAAATATTTTTTCCCCTTTAATATTTGAATTAAATGAAAGAAATTAAAAATTGAATTAAAAATAAAAAAATAAAATAAGACTTATTTGATTTTATGCCTTGGGTTTTTTTTTTCTAAATGATCGTGGTAGTACCTGTTAGGGTTCCATCTAGGAGTTAAATAGAAAAAATGAGTTTGAAAAAGAAAAAATTGAATACCATTAAGAATGAATAAAACAAAATGTCTTTTGCATAAAATAACCCAACAAGGTTTGACATATGTAAAATCCAACCAAGAATGAATAAAACAAAATGTCTTTGGCATAAAATAACCCAACAAGTGTTGACATGCCATAAAATTCAACCAACTGACTGAATCTGTCTGATATCCATTTTGCAAGATTGACATCGACTGATAAGTTTCAAGAAATCAACAATTTGGGAAACAGACAGAAAGTGAGATGAGGAAGATGAGGATGATGAGGAAGATGAGGAAGATGAGGAACAAAATCTTGGCGCCTTTTTTTTATTTATTTCTCTGATTATTTTCCTCTCTTCCTCCCCCTCTCTTTTTCTTTTTCTTTCTCTTTTCCTCACTATATCTCTTTCTTTAT
>CM042180.1:1038543-1057316 GCA_023376005.1 Doryteuthis pealeii
TTTTAGACAAAAAATAAGTAAGTAAAAAAAAAATTAAAGTCGTTGGGTGGCCTATTGTCGGTATCAGCCAGAAAGAGAGATGGTCTAGCACTAGTGAAAAGGGGATAGACTTAAGAAGATTGTTTTGGCATCTGAGGTGTAGTGCCACACCTACCATCAGCTCCACACTTTACTGCACAGATTCCTGTGCTACTCATACAGTGAGTTAGTGAGGGCCGGTATCGAACCCGGGACTTTGTGGTTCCTAGTCGAATGCTCTACCGACTGAATTGAGTCAGCCATATATATATATATATATATATATATATATATATATATACATATTACGGTAATTTGCTTTAGAAGCATTGTTGAGTAAAGTATATAATTATTTATACTTTTTGCGATGTATACTTATATCATTCGCTGCGTATCAGTGGCCCAGTGGTAAAGTCTCTGACTCTGCGTGCTGAGCTCCCGGTTTTGATTTCTGTTGAAGGGAAATCGTAAGTATACATCGCTGATGAGACTTAATAAAGTTGAAACGGCTGCTGTACGATGTTCTACGTAGTGGGCAATATTTGCCGAGTTCGCTTGTCATGATTATTTTCATAAATTATCGAATTTTATATGATATACGCATTCAAGCAAAAAATATAATAATAATAATAATAAATATATATATATATATATATATATATATATATATATATATATATATATGTTTCATTAAACTGTACTGATGATTCTTGTGGGACGAGTTTTTGTTCGATCCTTTCTAATTTTCTGGTCATCTTTTTGGTGTCAGGGTGGAACTGGTGTAGCAATCCACCAAAGGTTTCATTACGAACGCTTTCGGCATGTCCATCTGCCTATATATATATATATATATATAATATATATATATATATATACATATTACAAAAGTACTTTGGTTAGAACTAAATATTTACTTACTTAAAAATACTTACCCAAAGTCAAGATCAGAGAAAACCATTTGAAACATAGGTAAAATCACACTTACCTGTAAAGAAAAAAGAAAAAAATATAAATATACTATTTCAAAAATGCATTTTTTAAATAAAAAGAAAAAAAAATGAATGCTGTAAAATCCAACCAACCAAGAATGAATAAAACAAAATGTCTTTGGCATAAAATAACCCAACAAAAGTTGACATGCCATAAAATCTAACCAACCAACCAACCAACCAAAAATGAATAAAACAAAATGTCTTTGGCATAAAATAACCCAACAAGGGTTGACATGCCATAAAATCCAACCAATCAACCAAGAATGAATAAAACAAAATGTCTTTGGCATAAAATAACCCAACAAAAGTTGACATGCCATAAAATCTAATCAACCAACCAAGAATGAATAAAACAAAACATTTTGACATAAAATAACCCAACAAAAGTTGACATGCCATAAAATCCAACCAACCAACCAAGAATGAATAAAACAAAATGTCTTTGGCATAAAATAACCCAACAAGTGTTGACATGCCATAAAATCTAACCACCCAACCAATCATTAAAAGAAAAGAAAAAAAAAGAAATATTAATCAAAATTAATGATTAAAGTTTTATTTTATTTTAAAAAAATCTTTGTATAGTAATTTACTAAGCATAGCTTAGATGTGGCACAAGGTCAGAAGTATGGGGCGCCCAATGAGAATCAAACTCACTAACAATGGTTTGCTCATCTAGATTGCTAACCATTACACCACATGAGGTACCCTTTGTTTATCGGTGTCTATCTGTCTGTAACCGAAACTATGTCACTGCTTATGTCACAATACCCTCAGCAATTGCGTAATTTTATCTTCGTTTAAGTTCCTTTTTCCTGGGAGGTGAGGGGGTGGGTGGGCACAGGTAATATTAGTTTCTTTCCAAAAGTTGTTCTTGGCGCCGGCAGCTGTTTTCAAATCGACCAGCCCAAAAGTCTTGCAATGACAGACGGTTCTAGTCATCGAGGACATCTGCAGCGCCAACCATTTTCAGCTGGAAAGAGAAACTCTTAGAGACATAAGGAGATAAAAGTCAAAAAGATTGGGGGGGAGGCAGGGGGGTGGCAAGGCGGGCAAGGAAGGGTTAATTGCACCCACAGATTATTTTTGTTTGTTTTCTTTAAAAGATTCGCACGCTGAGATGTCTGCAAAAACTGACAGACATGAAGAGATCGGTTTTCAGAATGCACTGACGCCTCTCAAAGACTGAGGAACTAAAAAGTGCAGACAAGTCTTCAGAATGGTATCTTTAGAATTTTGATACCATTCTAAAGTCTTTCACCTAAACATTTACACTGCTAAGGTATCACACTAGGGTGAGTCAAAACTTTTGCAATAATTTTGGTATATGCTTGTTCTGCATTTGTCTCCAAGACTGAGGAACTAAAAAGTGCAGACATGTTTTTAGAATGGTATTTTTAGAATTTTGATACCATTCTACCATCTTTGAACTAAACGCTTAGGGTGAGTCAAAACCTATGCAATATTTTTGGTACATGCTATTCTCTAAGACTTTGGAACCAAAAATCCCACAATGTTTCATGTATATCATTAAGAAATAAAGGTTTACATAATATATAAAGTCGTCATCGTCGGGGTGGCCTAAAGTCGGTATCAGCCAATTAGCGACAGAGTCTATCCCCTTTTCACTAGCACTAGACCAAGAGATTGTTTACGCGCCACACTTACCATCAGCTTCTTACTTTACTACACAGATTCCTGTGCTACTCATATGCTGAGTTGGTATCGAACTAGGAACCTTGTGGTTTCTAGCCGAACGCTCTACCGACTGAGCTAACCTGGTCCCTACATAATATATAATACTATTTTACATACAGGGATTGACTTTTTCTCGATTTGTTTAGCCTTACATTTGAACAGGTACACCCGCCAAATTCATTAATTATCAATTAATTAATTTTCAAAATTAGGTATGACTTCAATATATTCTCCCAAAAATTGTTGGCTAAAAAGCCATATCAAACACAATGTTTGTTTATTTCCTTCTCATATAATGCTATGTAATATATGTAGTTATATTTGCATACTGGTTTTAAAAACCCAGGTTTAAGAAATAATTACTTGGTGTTATTGATTTCTAATATTATTGCTTTATTCTCCAACGTATTAAAATCAATCCTATGAATGATTTTATATAGAAACCAATTAAAATATAATTAAAATAAGTAATATTTTTATGTGTGTTCTTATTTAATTTTGTTAGTCTTTCTAATTTAATATATTTTATTACATTAAAATTTGAATGCACCTAGAGGGTGCATATTCTTGTGAGTAAATCTAATGAACTTTATTTAAAAAATATTTCCTTCTTTTAAACATTGTTCATGTAATGATAATAATAATACAAAATGATAATGATAATAATAATAATACAAAACTGATAATGATAATAATAATAATACTAATACAATATAATAATACAAATACAATATAATAATAATAATACAAAACTAGACACAACTGGGTTGGGAAGGTGATCCACTGGGAATTATGCAAACAATTAAATTTTGACCATACAACAAAATGGTATATGCATAAACCAGAATCTGTTCTTGAGAACGAAACGCATAAAATTATCTGGGACTTTGAAATAAAACGGATCACCTTATCCCAGCAAGAAGACCAGACCTAGTATTGATAAACAAAAAAGAAAGAACTTGTTAACTGGTGGATTTTGCAGTGCCAGCAGATCACAGGGTGAAGCTAAAGGAAAATGAAAAAATGGACAAATATCTGAACCTTGCCAGAGAACTGAAAAAGTTATGGAATATGAAGGTCAAAGTAATACAAATTGTAGTTGGTGCACTTGGAACGGTCCCAAAAGGATTAGAAAAGGGTTTGGAAAGTTTGGATATCAAAGGAAGGATTGAAACCATTCAGAACACTGGACTGCTGCAATCTGCCAGAATACTCAGAAGAGTCCTGGAGACCTGAGGAGACTTGCTGTCACTCAGACTCCAGTGAAATACCATCAGCTAACACTGGTGTGAAAACTCAAAAGGAGTGAACAATAATAATAATGATAATAATAAACAAAAATGGCAAGAAAAACAATTATATGGTCACTTCAAATGACAAATCAGAGAGGTTGCACATAAAAAGATTTGCCTCAAAACAGCCCATGTTATTAGTGTGTTTAAAATCCTGCAGTGTGTCTTATATATCACTAAGAAATAAAGGTTTACATAATATATGGTGTGGTTAATTTGCTTACTGGTTTTTAACAAAACCGGGTTTCATAAATTATTACTCAATATTATTAATCAAATATTATTGTATTATTCATATGAATGATTTTATATAGAAACCAATTAAAATACAATTAAAATAAGTGTAATCTTTTTTATATGCGTTCTTATTTAATTTCATTAATCTTTCTAATCTGTACATATATAAAGAGCAGTTGTGTGTATGTATATGTCTGGAGGAAACTTAGAAAATAAAACAATTAATGAAAAAGTAAACATATATACACATTAAATATCACCAGGGCTTGGTTTTTGAGCAAAAGTAATAAAGATTTGATTTATATTTGTGAAAAGGATTAAAAAATAAAATTTAAATGAATGGAATATTTTTTGTATTTAATATTTTGAACAGTAGACATTAACGTTTATTTTCAGATTGGCTGGATCAATGCTTTTTTTTTTTTTTTTTTTTTACATGGGGATTTTAATGGGGCATCCGACGAGGATCCAACTCACGATTGAGTAATAATAGATCCGCGGGACTAACTTTAAAAAAAAACCCTTCTAGTTTAATATATTTCATTACATTAAAACTTGAATACTTGTCCCCGGAGGGTGCATATTCTCGTTATTGTTGTTAATAATAATAAGAGCTGGACATGGTTAAGAAGAGGAAACCTCAAGAGAGAAACTAAATCACTAATAATTGCTTCACAAAATAATGCCATAAGAACAAATTATATCAAAGCAAAAATTGATAAGACATAACAAAACAGTAAACGTAGACTGTGCGGTGACAGAGATAAGACTGTAAACCATGTGCTAAGTGAATGTAGAAAACTAGCACAACGGGAAAACAAAGCTAGGTTGGGTTGGGAAGGTGATACACTGGGAAGTATGCAAAAAATTAAACTTTACCCTAACCCCAACCCTAACCTTAAACCCCCTAGTAAAAATTAACACTTTGATTACAAAATTTGTGGGTTCTGTTTTTTCTGGGACATTCTAATTTACTAAACAAAAGTTCATAATTACCACCAACAATAGGCCACTCTGCCAAGTTAATTTTATTAGTATTTCTAATTCAGTATGATATTTAATTACATAAAAACTTGAACATATAATGAAGCACATGGTGTAATGGCTAAAGTCATGGGAAATGGACTTGTCGCCCCGAGTTCAAATCCTGGCTGTGGTAGTTGGATTTCACTTAGCGCTAATACCCTTGGGAAAAGTATGAATCCTACTCTTCCTCCAACTATGGGTAAATAGTAGGGCAGACTGGGCTCTTTAACCTTGGTTAGGCAACCGGTCTAGGAGAAGGAAAACTCTGAATTCAAACCTGAAATTGACCTTGTGTCACATCCTGCTTGTGTGGAGGGGTTGGTAAATATATATAGTAGTAAAGTAAAGTCGACGGGGTGGCCTAAAGTCGATATCAGCCAGTCATCGAGAGAGTCTATCCCCTTTTCAATAGCGCTAGACCAAGGAGATTGTTTTCTTTAGCATCTGAGGTGGAGCGCCACACCTACCATCAGCTTTAGCACACAGATCCCTGTGCTACTCATATGCTGAGTTGACGAGGACCGGTATTGAACTTGGAACCTTGTGGTTTCTAGCCGAGCGCTCTACTGACTGTGCTAACCCAGCCCCATATATATAATGAACTCTATTCCCTACCCTCTAGGCATAAAATAGCCCCAGACAGGTTGACATGCCGTTAAAATCAACCAGTCAATCATAAGATTTTGTAATTTTAAACTGAATAAAAATAGAATTCTAAAAATTTTTTTTTATTAAATATTTTAAAGTAATACTTCTTTTCTTTTTGGAGGTTGATTTAGAAGGCTATCACAATGCAGGTGTAAAGAAAATAATAATAATACGGTAACAATGGTGTTGTGTGTTAACCTGTATTTAATTCTTGAATTTTCGAGATAAAATCTCTTTTTCAAAAGATCACTGGAACTGAAGCAGTCTAGTTATGACATTTCTTTTTAAATGAATTTTTTTTTTTTTTTTTTTTTTAAATGATGGTATTTTTATATAACTGTATTCTCGTGTTGTATGTTTACATGAATGTGTTTTTTTTTTTCTTTTGTATTATTTGGACTATTGTCCTCATCTTTATTGTTATTTCCTCATCTTTATTGTTATTTCACACACATAAACTGACTGAAACACATGTGTAAGTGATATCGATTAAATTCATTTTATCCATTTACTTTTCTTTTCTTTACTCATTTTTCCTCATAGTGTCGGATTCAATTCCTTTTCCATTTTTACTTATTGTTATCTGTACAACGTTTCGGCCGATGTACCCTCCAGCCTTCTTCAGTGCCTGGAGAGTGCATTTTTTTTTCCTAGTTCAAATTGAAAATTAACTTTGCTATTTAAAACTGAAATTTAACTCACCCAATAACGAAGTTGACAGTGTCTGGAGAAAAATCCTTGAATGTTGAAAAAATTGGAAATTCCATTACTAAATCCTTTCCTCGTCGTTACTGTTTTAACAAAACCAAACAGGAAGAATAAGGAGTGTATTGGCAGTGAATCTACGGACTTTAGACATTTTGGGATACGAGAGTAGAGTTTTTCAGCACATGGTGTTGTGCTAAATAACGGTCACTTTCTGGCCAGTTGACCCAGTCAAGAGAAATATGTGTTAGTCTTGGTCTTAGTCAGCAGACACTTGAAAAGAGAGAGAGAGAAAGAGAAGGAGAGAGAGAGAGGAGAAGGAGAGAGAGAGAGAGAGGGGGGGAGAGAGGGGGGGGAGGGGTCTAATACCAAAATTTACAGGAAGGAATTAATGACTAAACAAAAGGACCTATGAAAACCAAAAGACAACAAGAATGACCGCAAAAGGCTGCCTCGAAAAAAATAAATAAATAAATAAAATAAAAATAAGGAGGATATTATCACTTCAAGAACAATCACACGCACTATATATATATATATATAACTTAAACCTAATGAGTCAGATATACTTACTAACAGTTTCACTTAGTAGCTCATCAGGGCAAAGATCTGCCCTGATGAGCTACTAAGTGAAAGCTACACTAAGCTACTAAGCGAAACTGTTAGTAGTTTCTAAGTAGAGCAAATTTATTATAAAATGGGTACAAGAGATAACCTACTCGAGTTTAAACATAAGGATCTTCAGGATTAAATCCACTCGATTAATTCAGTGGATTTAACCCTGAAGAACCTTATTGAAGGGTTTTTTATTGGCAAATAACTTTTTTTGGTGGTTTAAAGGCGTTAAAAGTAAGCCTTCAAACAGCTAGGGAGTTCAATAGCGCGGGTTGGACTTTCAGGCACCGCTTAGCGTTTTTTAGGCCAGGAGGCCAGGATGCATTTATGCGATATGTACAAACTTTTTCTCCAATTGTTTCATTAGAGTCAATAAGATCTCCTCACCAAGTAAGTCTCCCGCCCTGTAAAATAAAATAGACAACAGTACTTTTATGCTTATTTTACTGTCGCTGTAAATATTTTTATTATGAATGCAAGTAATGTTAAAAATAACAATGGATTTAACATAAAAGTTTATGTAACGAATTACACGGATGGGGTAGAAGGTAGGGGTTAGACGGCTTTAGTTGTTCATAGAGAAAAAACTCTGCAATTTATTAAGAAAATTTAGTTGGGACCCATCATATTTCCCAGGGACTTATTCAAATCAAATCCATGGGTCCCAGGACGCACTAAATTAAAAAGCTATCAGATATCACTGCTATTAGTAAATGAGGAGGCGATAGATTTATTTGTCTGATAAAAGGTGACGGGAAGGGGGTAGACGATGAAAAATCAGGTCATTTTGTTAACATGTGCCCGGTTAGTGTTACCTACCCTCCCCACACACTCACCCAGATTTTTGTGCAACTATCAAATATCAAAATCTAGCACATTAAAATATATATCTACATATAAAATGATAAATTACTTTTTAGGTGTTAAAATTTTCACATTAAACATCTGGTTAGTTTTTCAGTTAGTTTAATTTAGTGAATTTTAATTTAACCATCTCCCCCAACTTTATATTCTATCGCCTCCTCTTTTATAAATATCAGTGATATGAAAATGCATTGGAAATGATTTTTACTATAAAAATGCATTGGACAATGATTTTTACTATGAAAATGCATTGGACAATGGTTTTTACTATAAAAATGCATTGGACAATGATTTTTACTATGAAAATGCATTGGACAATGATTTTTACTATAAAAATGCATTGGACAAGGGTTTTTACTATGAAAATGCATTGGACAATGATTTTTACTATGAAAATGCATTGGACAATGATTTTACTATGAAAAATGCATTGGACAATGATTTCTACTATAAAAATGCATTGGACAATGATTTTTTTACTATAAAATGCATTGGACAATGATTTTACTATGAAAATGCATTGGACAATGATTTTTACTATGAAAATACATTGGACAATGATTTTAACTATAAAAATGCATTGGACAAGGGTTTTACTATGAAAATGCATTGGACAATGATTTTTTACTATGAAAAGCATTGGACAATGATTTTTACTATGAAAATGCATTGGACAATGATTTTTACTATGAAAATGCATTGGACAATGATTTTACTATGAAAATGCATTGACAATGATTTTTACTATAAAAATGCATTGGAAATAATTTTTACTATAAAATGCATTGGACAATGATTTTAACTATAAAAATGCATTGGACAATGATTTTTACTATAAAAATGCATTGGAAATAATTTTTACTATAAAAATGCACTGGACAATGATTTTTACTATAAAAAATAATTGGAAATGATTTTTACTATTAAAATGCATTGGACAATGATTTTTACTATAAAAATGCATTAGAAATAATTTTTACTATAAAAATGCATTGAAAATGATTTTTACTATAAAAATTAATTGGAAATGATTTTTACTATAAAAATGCATTGAAAATGATTTTTACTATAAAAATGCATTAGAAATAATTTTTACTATAAAAATGCATTGGACAATGATTTTTTACTATCAAGAAAGAAAGAAAAAGAAAAAAAAGAGAAAGAAAGAGAGAAAAAAAGAGAAAGATAGAGAGAGAAGAAGAGAAAAAGAGAAAGTAAACGAGGAGAGAGATATATTCTGTTATCAAAAAAGCTGTAGCCATGCTAGTACTATTGTACGGGTGCACCACTTTGACTCTAATGAAATGTTTGGTTTGGTTTGGTTTAATTGGGTTTTACGGCATGTCAACCCCTCGGGTTATTTTATACCGAATACTTCTATTGGTAAAAAAAACGTTTAATGCTGAAAAAGTTTTGAAATAAATCAATTCTTAATGCATAATACAATTTTGTTTATAAACTCATGTTTTCTATTTAACCCATAGATGGGATCCTAACAGGTACTACCACTCCGGGTCAGAGTGGACCAGGGAGCAATGGTGATGAAGGGGTGCTCCACATTCCCCAAACCTCCAAAACTGGAACCTCACCATCAGATAGAGTTTAACGTCATTCCCAGGACATGTAGACCGCAACCACCGCCTTCTAGCACCCATATGATAAAAAGGGCTTGACGCTTGCCATAAGGGCAATAAGGTTGGGAACATTATATAGGTGCTAGGGCTTGACGTGACCAGCCGATTGATTGGAGGGGGCCTCTCCAACCGCCCGTCTAGCCCAAGATAGGGCCAAAGTGGAGTATTGCAAGTCATGGACTGCTCATCCACCTGGGTTCTATCCTTAAGCATCAAGGGTTGCCACCCACGGCCAACAGGTGGAGTCTTACCCCTCTGCAGAGGTGTAGTCGTTGCATTCTAATGCCCCACCGACAGGGCGGGAGACTTACTTGGTGAGGAGATCTTATTGACTCTAATGAAACAATTGGAGAAAAAGTTTGTGCATATCGCATAAATGCATCCTGGCCTAAAAAACGCTAAGCGGTGCCTGAAAGTCCAACCCGCGCTATTGAACTCCCTAGCTGTTTGAAGGCTTACTTTTAACGCCTTTAAACCACCAAAAAAAGTTATTTGCCAATAAAAAACCCTTCAAACTGCCCCAAAAATATTTTAAAGAGGGGGGGCAAATATTTACATTTATTTGCCGAGAAAAGACACTGGGGGGAGGTAAAATATCGATTTCATATCACATTAATTTTTCCAGAAAAACGCCTTCAAACTGCCCCAAAATATTTAAGAGGGGGGGGGGTCAAATATATACATTTACTTGTCAAGAAAAGACTTGGGGGGAAGGTAAAATATCAATTTCATATCACATTAACTTTTCAGGAAAAACACCTACAAACCGCCACAAAAAATATTTTAAAGAGGGGGGGTCAAATATTTACATTTATTTGTCGAGAAAAGGCTTGGAGGGAGGGTAAAATATCGATTTCATATCACATTAACTTTTCCAGAAGAACGCCTTCAAACCGCCCAAAAAATATTTTAAAGATGTGGGGGTAAAATATTTACATTTACCTGTCAAGAAAAGACTTGGTAAAATATCGATTTCATATCACATTAACTTTTCCAGAAGAACACCTTCAAACCGCCCAAAAAATATTTTAAAGATGTGGGGGTAAAATATTTACATTTACTTGTCAAGAAAAGGGTAAAATATCGATTTCATATCACATTAACTTTTCCGGAAAAACGCCTTCAAACAGCTAGGGAGTTCAATAGTAGTGTGGGTTGGATTTTCAGCAGGCACTGCTTAGCGTTTTTTAGGGCAGGAGACCAGGACGCATTTATGCGATAATACCCAAAAAGTTAGATGATTTTCACATTAACCATCTGGTTAGCTTATCAATTAGTTCAGTAATTAAATAAACTAGCAAAATAAAAAACGCACTCCGGGTGATGTAAAAATAGATTTTTGAAACATTGCCTGAAGGGTGGGAGTAAAAAATTCAATGTCAGCGAGTTTGTACCCTAAGTAAGTAAAATCATCAAATTTATTAAAGGATTAAAAAATAAAACAATTTGAAATGTAAACTTTAAATATGTATTAAAATAAAACAAACTATATATAGATATATAATACCAGTCATGTATTTATTAAAACTTGTTTTTAAAAACAATGAGGACTGTCTAATGTTGCATGTTCACATTTTGAGTGTATTTATTCTATGTTATGACGATTTTGGGTAATGTGACGTAAGCAGTGACGTAGTTTTTGTTACGGACAAAAACCGGAAGCGAATCTCCATTATTAATAGATTTGAATTTCTCAGAAAACTTTATAATCTGACATAAAAAACGAAGCTGTATGGCCACTTGCCTCCAATCACACAAAACATCAGAGTAAGATGAACAAGATATGCATAATACTGCTGGAGAAGTAAGGACAAACTCATAAGTGATGTTCTGCTGGAGACACCCTCACATGGAAACGCGAATGTTGGCCAAGCTACATCAATCAGCTCTGTGCGGATTCTGGATATTGCACAGAGGACTTTCTAGGGGCGAGAGAGAGAGAGAGGAGAGAGAGAGAGAGAGAGAGAGAGAGAGAGAGAGAGAGAGAGAGGAGAGAGAGAGAGAGAGAGAGAGAGAGAGAGAGAGAGAGAGAGAAAGAGAGAGAGAAGAGAGAGAGGTAGAGAGAGAGAGTAGAGAGAGAGAGAAAGAGAGAGGTAGAGAGAGAGAGGAGAGAGGTAGAGAGAGAAAGAGAGAGAGAGGTAGAGAGAGAAAGAGAGAGAGAGAGGTAGAGAGGGAGTCACGGATATCCTTGCTGCCACTGGTGGTTTTATTGTTATTTCCCCCCCCCCCAATATATACCAAACACTTGACTGTGTTCTGGTAGTTTGTACAGAACTTGTATTTGGTTACTGCCTGTCTTTTTTTTTTCTTTCTGGTTTTGTGAATGTGATATAATGGAATGACCCATCTCCCCCGTACCTCAACAGTGGTGATGGTTCTAGCCACTATTTAAGAACACACATATTACTCTGTGCAGAACTCACTTGAAGTACTTAGACGATGGACTCTCCTCCTAATACTCACGTGACCTTACTATATAACAAAAATTTTGCTGAAATTCATATACTTTACCGCCCTGTCGGCTGGGACGTTAGAATGCACCAACTGCACCTCTGCAGAGGGGTAAGACTCCCCCAATGGGGCCATCTGTTGAACGTGGGTGGCGATCCGTGATGCTTAAGGATAGAACCCATGTGGATGATCAGTTCATGACCTGCAAAACTCCACTTTGGCTCTTACCTCAACAGTGGCTATTTAAGAACACAAATATTACTCTGTGCAGAACACACTTGAAATACTTAGATGACGGACTCTCCTCTTAATACTCACATGACCTTACTATATAACAGAATGGACGTAAAAGTGCAAATGGAGTTTGAACTCGCTTACTCTAATGTTGTAGTCCCGCACGTTAGCCATTACTCCACCCACCCAATTTTTACTCACCCTAGTAATTTAACTCTTTGCCTACCAAATTTCCACCACGGCTGTACCAAATTCAAAAAAAAATTTTTTTACCTGTATGATGGGATATTTTCAAAGTTCACCATCTATTCACCTCAGAACTGATTCTATTCAAATAAAGTCCTGTTATCATTGTGATCCGAGTTCTTCTGCTTAATTTTAATGAACCATCAGTTCGTTAACAGTGGTAGGAGAGAAAAATAATAAAACCATAAGGTTCAATTAAGTCAGGGAATCCTATTGTTATTGTAATCTGAGTCCTTCTGCTCAAATATGTGAGAGCCGCTGCCAGTGGTTTATGGTAGGATGGCAATGGCAGGTTGGCCTTTATGAGCAACTTAACTCTTTGCCTACCAAATTTCCCCCACGGCTGTACCAAATTTTTACCTGTATTTTTACCTCTAAGATGGGATATTTCAAAGTTCACAATCTCTTCACCTCAGAACTTATTCTATTCAAATAAAGTCCTATTTTTATTGTAACCTGAGTTATTCTGCTCAATTATAATGAACTAACCATCAGTTTTTGTACTTTACTTGGATGTAGTGCGAAAGCTCCCGTGACCAATTTAACTCTTGGTCTACCAAATTCCACCCTGTATTTTTTCACCTGTATGATAGGATATTTCAAAGTTTCCTATCAATTCACCTCAGAACTCATTCTATTCAAATAAAGTCCTATTATTATTGTAATCTGAGTCTTTCTGCTCAATTATAATGAACTAACCAGCAGTTTTTGTACTTTGCTTGGATATAGTGCAAAAGCTCCCGTGACCAATTTAACTCTTGGTCTACCAAATTCCACCCTGTATTTTTTCACCTGTATGATAGGATATTTCAAAGTTCACTATCTATTCACCTTAGAACTCATTCTATTCAAATAAAGTCCTATTATTATTGTAATCTGTGTCCTTCAAGTAACACATGTGAAAGCCACTGCCAGCGGTTTAGGGTAGGATCGCAATGGTGCTAGAGCTGCTGTGAGTGGTTTAAAGTAGGCAATGTGTAATTACATTTTCTTTTTTTTTTTATCAAAAAATAGGATTCCCATTTTAAATTTTGATCATGGGATGAGAAAAACATACTATTTTTTACATACGGCAGAATTTTTGCCCCCAGAACTTTGGGCAGAATTTTTGACCCTGTTACTTTGGTTAGAGAATAATTGGACTTTATTTTGGCTTTTACTTTGACGTCCAAGAAGAATTGAATTTTTCAAACTTTTAGCCTCTGTATTTTTCCATTAAGTTTATTTTTAGCAACCCCGTTTCACTCCTTCCAGGTCAAAATATGGATCAAATATCTGATTTTCCTGATGAGCCTTGCAGATTTTCAATGACTATCATCATATATATATATATATATATATATATATATATATATACACATACACACACACACATATCAATTCTTTATTTTAAGTAAATATTCCACAGAATTGAATAACATTTTTTTTACTATAAAAGTGCCTTAGACAATGATATTTCACTATATAAATGCATTGGACAATGATTTTAACTATAGAAATGCATTGGACAATGATTTTTACTATAAAAATTAATTGGAAATGATTTTTACTATAAAAATGCATTGAAAATGATTTTTACTATAAAAATGCATTGGACAATGAACTATGAAAATGCATTGGACAATGCATTGGACAATATTTTTACTATGAAAAATGCATTGGACAATGATTTTACTATAAAAATGCAATGGACAATGATTTTACTATAAAAATGCATTGGACAATGACTAATAAAAAATGCATTGGACAATGATTTTTACTATAAAAATGTATTGGACAATGATTTTTATTATAAAAATGCATTGGACAATGATTTTACTATAAAAATGCATTGGACAATGATTTTTACTATGAAAATGCATTGGACAATGATTTTTACTATAAAAATTTGACAATGATTTTTACTATAAAAATGCATTGGACAATGATTTTTACTATAAAAATGCATTGGACAATGATTTTTACTATAAAAATGCATTGGGACAATGATTTTTACTATAAAAATGCATTGGGACAATGATTTTTACTATCGAGAAAGAAAGGGAAAGAAAGAAAGAGAAAAAAGAGAAAGATAGAGAGAGAAGAAGAGAAAAAAAAGAAAGTAAACGAGGAGAGAGAGAGAGAGACAGAGACAGACAGAGAGAGACAGAGAGAGACAGGAAGTAAAAGAGAAAGATTCTTATTATTGATTGGGCGCACATGTTCGGGTGAAACCAGTTTTCATTAAAAATGAATCTTGTATAGCAAGCCACAAAAAAAAGTTTTGCCCAGACGAGGAAAGAGGAGGAGGGAGAAGGCCAGAAAAGGAAGGGGAGGAAGGGGGAGGGAGGGGGGGCCCCTGCCGGTGGATATTGATGTTAATGAAGGATGATGGAGTTAGATAATTTGGCTACAAAGTCCGATCATATTTCCGCGCTGTCCTTCAACACATCCGACCTTGACCATCAACAGAAAAATCAAGACATACGAAAGGCCAGAATTATATTGAACGAATATCCTTATCTTTGTTGTTAAAAGACTTGGACCATATGACCTTTAGGCACCCCTTTGCAATCTCGTTTCATAAGGACATTTTTTTTCATTTACACGTCAACATCCGGTTGTTTGTTGGGGTTAGGGTTAGGGGTTAGTTTTATAATTAAAAAAAAAAAAACCTCTAAAAATCATCTGTTAACAAACAACCGGATGTTGACGGTGTAAATGAAAAAATGTCCTTTTAAACGAGATTGCAAAAGGGGTGCCTAAAGGTCATATGGTCCCAAAATCAAGACAAAGAAAAGGCCAGAATTATTTTAACGAATATCGAATATCCTTATCTTTGTTGTTAAAAGACTTGGACCATATGACCTTTAGGAACCCCTTTTGCAATCTCGTTTCATAAGGACATTTTTTTCATTTACACCATCAACATCCGGTTGTTTGTTAACAGATGATTTTTAGAGGGATTTGTTTTTAATTATAAAACTAACCCCTAACCTTAACCCCTAATAAACAACCGGATGTTGACAGTGTAAATCAAAAAATGTCCTTATGAAACGAGATTGCAAAAGGGGTGCCTAAAGGTCATATTGACCCATAATCAAGACATACAAAAGGCCAGAATTATATTGAACGAATATCCTTATCTTTGTTGTTAAAAGACTTGGACCATATGCCCTTTAGGCACCCCTTTCGCAATCTCGTTCATAAGGACATTTTTTTCATTTACACCATCAACATTGGTTATTTGTTAACAGATTATTTTAGAGTTTTTTTTTTAATTATAAAACTAACCCCTAACCCTAACCCCTAACAAACAACCTGATGTTGACGCGTGTAAATGAAAAATATGTCCTTATGAAATGAGATTGCTAAAGGGGTGCCAAGACTTTTCAGATCTGACTGTATGCCCACTCCCCCTGCAGAGGTAAAACCCATACCCCCCCCCCCCAAAAAAAAGAAAGGAGGCCTCCAAGCAGCATGCAATTGTTAGGATCCAACTTTTGAAGATCTGGGAAGTGTGGTGTACAACATTCAGTGCCATCCCTCCCAGGTTCACTCTGACCCAGAATGGTAGTACCTGTTAGGGTATAAAATCCAGATACATTGACAGTGTATCCCCTCCCCCAAAGAAGGATCAGATCCATCATACAGAAGGAGAGTGTGGGTATGACACTAAGCGACATCTGATAAGACCCCAGTGCCATTACTCCCAGGTCCACTCTGACCCAGAGTGGTAGTACCCGTTAGGGTATTACATCCAGAATGCATCAATGTTTGAACAACTATCCTTATCTTTGTTGTTTCAAGATATTTCAGCTTTGTTGGCAGGTTTTGTTTTGTTTTGTTTTACAGCATATCAACCTCAGTGGGTCATTTAATGCCGATAAAGTTTTGAAATAAATCAATTCTTAATGGATAATACAATACATGCTTTAACGTGAATAAGCGGAGAACGAAAAGTTAATAAAGATATGTTGTATATCATATGGAATATTAATGTTAAAGCATGCGCCATTATATGTTCTTCGCCTTCCATTTTTGCACATGCATTGATCACGTCATTTGCTTTTCGTAAACAAACGCGCATATGAAAATTAACGGTTAACAGCATCAGATTCACACAACCACTATACACTTAACATCTTTCATTTTGTCCCTCACATAAACATTACTTAACAGTGTCCTGAAGATGGTATAAAATACCGAAATACTTAAGTATTGACACTAAAAATTGTTTCCTGATTGTGACATCCTGTGTTTGTTATATTTTTAAAATATTTTCTTTTCATAGTGTCGGATTAATTTCCTCATCGTATTTCCATATATATATATATATATATATATATATATATATTATATGCACACACACAGAGTATTGCCTATAAACAAATAATGCCATCTTTATGGGGCTTACAATACCCTTGCAAAGGAGTAAGACAATCCCAGAAAGGGTGGTCCCAGTTCTGGAGCTCCAAACTTCTCAGCCTTATGCCAAACTAAGCTTAATAAACAGCTCCTGATAAATTTAATATTTTCACAGGAGCTCCATATTACTTAGCCTTGTGCCAAACTAAAATAAAGCTTAATAAACAGCTCCTGATAAATTTAATTATTTTCACAGGAGCTCCATATTACTTAGTCTTGTGCCAAACTAAACTAAGCTTAATAAACAGCTCCTGAGAAATTGAATTTTTTTCACAGGAGCTCCATATTACTTAGCCTTGTGCCAAACAAAGCTAAGCTTAATAAATAGCTACTGAGAAATGGCATTAGTAAATTGTAATACCATAGTCTTGGAGTAGATTAGTCGTGTCAGTTTTATATATATATATTATTATGTAATTATGTATATATATATATATATCAAGTTCATTACCACTTTATATGAAGATAAGGTAATTCTATCTTGAGAAAAGTCTTCATTCAGGAAACTACAAGAGAAAGATTTAGGTTACTTAGCAGATCAGATTTCATAGGCGAAAAGAAAATGGTATTCATAACTCCAATCGCCTCGTTCCAATAAACTAAAGAATTTTTCTCTTTCGTTTTGCTGTGCGAAAGATGCTGAATTAATAATTTCTAAGATAATATTCTTGTGATACTGGTCAGTTAATGGACGACTGAAAAGACGGTAATTTATGAGGAAGTGCGTCCCAGTCTCCTGCCTCATAAATTGCTACCCGGTGACTATTAAAAAAACGACTCCAGCTACGGTGTTACTTGAAAGAAAACAACCAACTTATGGCGTTAAATGTATTTTAGTGGGGGGGGCTTCCTCTTTTTTCGTCGTAATTCAAAACAAAATAATATAGATAGATATGAACAAATAAAAAGAGATATTTTCGACAAGTAAATGTATTTGGGGGGGGGGTCGCATCTTTTTTTGTCGTAATTCTTGTTTATCAAACTAAAAACAAGACATTAAACAAACATGAATAAAAGAAATTACGATAAATAAACAAGAATTATGACAAATTTCTATAAATGAATAAGAATTGCGACAAATTACGATAAATAAATAAGAATTACAACAAAAAAGAGAAGCCCCCCCCCCCACCTAAAATACATTTAACAGCCTAAGTTGGTTGTTTTCTTTCAAGTAACATCGTAGCTGATCATTATTTTAATAGTCACCAGGTAGCAATTTATGAGGCAGGAGACCGGGACGCACTTCCTCATAAATTACCAAAAGCTGTTCCTTAAAATAAATAAAACAATTTGAAATGTAAACTTTAAATATGTATTAAAATAAAACAAACTATATATAGATATATAATACCAGTCATGTATTTATTAAAACTTGTTTTAAAAAACAATGAGGACTGTCTAATGTTGCATGTTCAAATTTTGTGTGTATCTATTCTATGTTATGATGATTTTGGATAATGTGACGTGAGCAGTGACATAGTTTTTGTTACAGACAAAGACCGGAAGCGAATCTCCATTATTAATAGATAACATTCTTTTGATATTGGTCAGTCTCAGTTTTACGGACGACTGAAAAGACACTTGTGAATTTTGGTCAGTTATGGTGCTTGATAAATAACCCACTATTCTTAAGTAGGCTTGCAACAAAGCAAGATCCGTATTGAGTTACGGCTTGTGTTTCCTTGCTCTTACCAATCTCTCTC
>CM042180.1:1057416-1074916 GCA_023376005.1 Doryteuthis pealeii
GGCGGGGGTGCGCGCGCCGACGACGTGGAGGTACGGCCGCTGGCTAGTATCCTTGTGGTGCTGGGGTTTCACCGGACTGTTCAAGGGGACTGGCCACGCAGGGCATTCTTGTGGCAGTCCCATCTAGCTTATTTCTTGGAGGCTTCGTTAGGTCAGGGTGCAGCCATACAGCACCTTAACAGTTAAGGTCGCCTCCCAACAGGTGGTCCATGGGCGGGGAAGAGAGAGATGCGAGAAAGGAGAGAGAGGAATAGAAAAAAGAGAAGAAAGAATAGAAAAAGAGAGAGAAGATAGAAAAAGAGAGAGATAGAAGAAAGAGAGAGAGTAGTAAAAGAAAGAGAGAGATACGGAAACGCAGAGAGAGGGAGGAAAAGAGAAGAGAGAGAAGAGAGAAGGAGAGAGAAAGAAAGAGAGAAAGAAAGAAAGAAGAGAGAGAAAGAGAAGAGAGAGAAGAAGAGAGGAGAAGAAGAGAGAGAGAGAGAAGAGAGAGAGAGAGAGAGAGAGATGAAAGAGAGAGGAGAGAGGAAAGACAGAAAGAGAAGGATTAAGAATTTTAAACACACGCAGCCAACAGCACACACACACACACACAGATTAATATTGAATGATTTATTTGCTATATTTATAAATACAGAGGCTCAAAGAGTGCTCAATGTTCTCTGCAGAGATGTAGATGGGGGTATTCTAACGTCCCCACCATTTTATGAGGCAAACCAAGAGACAGACAGACGCCTTCCAGGCTGAGTTAAATATCCCAGCTAGTAGTGTCACCCCTAAGTGCAAAACCCTAGTAGCAAGGAAGATAACCCTTTTTTGAGTCAAGTCCATCCCAGCAGGCGGCAGACAATATTTTGGCCATAGATAATCCAGAAAAATTACAGATAGGTGTTTCCGATTCTTTAAAAGATATTTGAAGTTCCTCGTTCATTAGTCAGTTTAATCATCACTATGAAAAAATACCCAGCTAATAGTGTCACCTTGTGGAAAACCGCTAGTAGCAGAGGGAAGATAACCTTGGACACAAGTCCATCACAGCAGGGGAGACAATTTGGCCATAGAATATCAGGGAAATTATCAGAATAGTGTTCGATTCCTCAAGATATTTATGATTCCTTGTTCCATTATTTCAGTTTTTAATCATTCCCACGAATGAATTGAAATCTTTTATTTTTCCTCATCTGAGAAAGATTCCCTGTGGAGACAAATGGAAATTGTCACCGCAAGGTTATTTCCAACTCATTAACAGACAGGATCTTGGAATTGTCACAGAGTGGAAATGTCGTAAATGGCATTTCCATTACCCAATTCCGAGTGTTCTCGGATAGATCTTTTCTCGGAAAGGACGGCCATGTCAACTTCGGCCTGGGACTTTCTATTGAAATTTTCTCTTTAAACCCCACTCCCCAAAAAAAAACCGCTGTAAGACAATGTAATTTCATGATTGAAAAGCCGAATAAGTGTTGATGTCTACGGATGGAATTTATAAAAATGTCATCAAATTAATTTAAAGGAATTTTGAATTAGATAATGCGAGAGAGATTGGTGTTGGGCGATGGGTGTGGGGGAGAGAGATTGCTGGGTGGTGGTGGTGGGGTGGTGCTCCAGTAATGGCAGTTTTTGTGGTGGAGGTGATGGGGATGGAGTGGTTAATTCTATTGTAAGAATTTTTTTTGTGCAGGTGTGCGATGGCAATATATATATAGAGTATGTTGTATAACCAATACATCAAAGTTAGAATGTGTATCTGTGCCCGATATACGATAGATAGTAGATAGAAGTTTAGTGAGTATGAGGCATATATAGAAGTTATGTCGGATAGTATAAATATCAGATAATTGTATCTATATAATGTAGAGAAGGGAACTCAAATTCATAGCAGAGAGAGGAGAGAGAGAGTGTGTGGGTGAAGTTAAGTTATACGTCACCGTAAGGATATTCTAGGTGCGTGTGTGTATATATAGAATTAGAGTATAATATATATTATAGTATAATATTCAAAGTGATGAATGTATATGTGTGGCATGTACACACACACACACACCCTCTATATAATATATATATATATAGTTATAATATATATCAAAGCTACAATTATATGGTGTGGCATTATCAATATGATATGCTGTGTGTTGTGTGTGTGTATATATATTATATACATATACGATAATAATTATATTAAGTGTCACACATAATACTTCGCGTAACTTTGTATGCACCACATTATTACAAAGTTACAAATGTATATGTGGCATTAATTACATTATATATATATAATCAATATATATATTAATTAGTAATATAGAGTATTAACGTAGTGAGCGAGGGGTATTAGAATTTCACAGAGAGAGAACAAAGTGTGGGGAGAAATGTAAGTTATGTACAACTCTGTGTGTGTACACACAACTAAATAGCTATATATATATAAATATATATAAAATCGATATGAAGAGGTGTCGTTATTTGGGCATATATATTTATAAAATTTAGTCGAGAGAGGTAGGGGTAGCTGAGTATGGGGAAGAATGTAATGTTAATCTATATAGAACTTCTCTTCATGTTTGCCTTTGCTTATTTAAGCATATATGATATATTATATATACTATTATAGCTGTGTGTGTGTATATTATTAGTGTGTTAGCATAATATATATATATGTTATTATATATAACGGGGCAAGATGCATCTGTAAGATGTTATGCTATTGTCCATGCCATATATACGTCATGGTGTGTGTGTTGTGTGGTGTAATAATATTACAGTGTGTGTGTGTGTGTGTGTGTGTTGTTTATGTTATATATCTGTGTGTGTGTGTGTGGTGATGGTATGATATTAGTAGTATATAAATGTTGTGGTGTGTGTGTGGGGTATAATAAATTTGTGTGGTGTGTAGTACTAGTAGAATATATATATAGTATATAGCGATATAAAGAGTGAGGAATTGTGTATTGTGTGCACATGTATGTACATAAATACAGTACGAGAGACAGAACAGACAAACGGACAAATGAATTTCAGAGAGAAGAGGGAGGAAAGTATAATCAATAATTATGTAAGAATTTTGAGTCAAGTATATATTAGTGGGCAAAAATTAAATTGCAAGTATATTATTATATAGTTATATAAATTATATTATTTATATTCATCAAATGTGCTACAAAGTGTTTTCATGTAGTAGCATTGAGTCAGTTTAATCAACACGTGTACCTTGAAACACACCACGTGGGAGAGAAGAAAGCAAATTTTTTCTACAACTATATATAGAGTAATAAGTATTATTAATGTATATATATAGGTATATATTTTATGTAATAAGAGAGGAGAGAGAGAGAGAGAAGTACAAAAGAGGGAGAGGACTGAGAGATATATAGAGAGAAATGAGAGAAAGATATATGTAATCTATGTAAGATGTTTGGGTGTACCATATATATGCAAAAATGAAATTGGAGATGTGTTTGGTGTGTGCTTGGAGAGAGCGAGGGGTGAGAGAGAATCAGAAGAGAGAAAGAGGTGAGAGAGAAGAAAGAGAGAGAGAGAGGGAGAAAGAAGAAAGAGAGAGAGAGAAGAGAGAGAGAGAAGAGAGAGGAAAGAAAGAAAGAAAGAGAGAGAGAGAAAGAAAGAAAGAAAGAGAGAGAGAGAGAGAGAGAGAAAGAAAGAAAGAAAAAAGAAGAGAGAGGAGAAAGAAAGATAGAAGAGAAAGAAAGAAAGATAGAATGAGAGAGAGAGAGAAAGAAGAAGAGAGAAAAGAGAAAGAGGAGAGGAGAAGAAAAATAGAATGAGAGAGAAATAAAGAAAAGAGAGAGCGAGAGAGAGAGAGAGAGAGAGAGAGAGAAAGAGAGGGAGAGGGAGAGAGAGATAGAATGAGAGAGAGAGAGTTAGAACAAGAGAGAGTTAGAAAGAGAGAAAGATAGAGAGATAGAAAGAGAGAGAGATAAAGAGAGAGAGATAAAGAGAGAGACAGATAGAAAGAGAGAGACAGATAGAAAGAGAGAGACAGATAGAAAGAGAGAGACAGAGAAATAGAAAGTGAGAGAGAGAAAGAGAGAAAGGAGAGGAGAGATAGAAATAGAGAGAGAGAGAGAGAGATAGAAATAAAGAAGAGAGAGAGAGAGATAGAAAGCGAGAGAGAGAGAGAAAAAGAGAGAGAGAAAAAGAGAGAGGGATAGAAAGAGAAAAAGAGAAAGAGAAAAAAAGAGAGAGAGTGGAGATAGAATGAGAGAGAAAGAGAGAGAGAGAAAGAGAAGGATTAAGAATTTTACACACACACACACACACAGATTAATATTGACGATTTCATTTGCTATATTTATAAATACAGAGTGCTCAAGAGTGCTCAATATACGTGATATTTATTTCACCACATGTATACAAATATTTACTGTCTCTTCGATATAAGAGAGAGTAAACATTTGTATAATACGTGTGAAAAATAAACATGTCTATGTGTGTAGATAAGAGATATGTAGGGGAGGTGGTGTATGCGGGGACCGGAGGACTGTAACCACATAAAACTTGGTATCGAGAGAGAAACATTCATGATATTTGTTATAAATATTGGTATGTATTTACCTAAATAAAATACCAGTAAAGCTCTCTAGAAGGAACTTTAACTGACTTTCACCATTAGCATAAAGCAAGGCTTGTCTGTTATTTACGGATTTGAGCTCTCTAGACATCGTCCGCCCTGTTGGTTGGGGCGTTAGAATGCATCGACTGCACCTCTGCAGAGGGGTAAGACTCCCCCAATGGGGCCACCTGTTGGCTGTGGGTGGCGACCTGTGATGCTTGAATATGGAGTCATGGTGGATGAGCAATAAATAACATGCAACACTCCACTTAGAACCTTACTTAGGCTAGACGGGCGGTTGGAGAGGCCCCCTCTGATCAATCGGCTGGTCACATCAAGCCCTAGCACCTATATGATTGCCCCAACTCTATTGCTCTTATAGCAAGCCCCAACCCCTTTTTATCATATGGGTGCTAGAAGGTGGTGGCTGCAGGTCTACGTGTCCTGGGAATGACGTTAAACTCTATCTGATGGTGAGGTTCCAATTTTGGAGGTTTGGGGAATGTGGAGCACCCCTTCATCACCATTGCTCCCTGGTCCACTCTGACCCGGAGTGGTAGTACCTGTTAGGGTCCCATGGTGAATGGGTTGGGTAACATCAAGACTAGGCTGCTTTGGTTGGTCAACCAATCTAGGAGAAGAACTCTGAGAGTGTAGTACTGTTAGGGTCCCATCTATGGGTTAAATAGAAAAATGTATTTATAAACAAAATTGTATTATCCATTAAAAATGAAATTATTTCAAAACTTTGTCAGCATTAAACATTTTTTTACCAAAAGAAGTATTCGGCATAAAATAACCCAAGGGGTTGACATGCCGTAATACCCAACCAACCAAACCAAACCATCGTAACATATGTATACCGATGTAGGTATTTATCAGTTAAAACTCCACTTCTTACAGGCAGCTGAAGCCTGGTAGAGCTCTCTAGAAGGGACTTTAACTGACTTTCACCATTAGCATAAAGCAAGGCTTATCTGTTATTTATGGATTTGAGCTCTCTAGCCATCGTAACATATGTATACTGATGTAGGTATTTATCAGTTAAAACTCTGCTTCTTACTGGCAGCTGAAGACGGCCAAGGGTTTAAGGAATCAGACTGATGAAAAATCAGTCAGGCTTCGCTACCGGCTAGAAGTAGTTGCTAAGTCTAGCCACAATGAAGAGACGAGAAACGTTGAAACCCGCTTTCTGTGGATGACTTATATATATATATATATATATATATACTCACCCAGGAAACCAACAGCCAATCAGAACCTTGCAAATGAACTTGCCCGAGTTCATAATGGAACAATCCAAAGCTCCATATAAGCCACCTGCCAAACTCTAGTTTCAGTTTAGTAGCCAGCTTGTAACAGAGCTGAACATTTGAAAAATCCAACAGGTTCAAAAGGAAGTTATAACATTGACAATAACAGGAGTGGGATTTTTTTGTGACCACATGTATGACTTTTCCTTTCCAAACTCATCTTGTTATTATCTCTTCACCTTGCCTTTGTCTCTTTGTCTCTGCCAACTTTCTTTGAGACTCGCAAGGCGACATACAAAACTGCTTCGTGTATGTTTTATTACATGTTTTTTCAAATTTCCATTAGTGGAAAATATATCTATCTGCATCAACAGTAAAAATACATATAGCCCTAACTTTTTTTTTGATAAAAAGTTAATTTCCCCTGAAATCAAAGATACTAGGATTTTATTATTTGTAGTGGAATCACTCACACCAAAATATTTTTAAATATCTGCCCAAATACACATCTGCACACATTCACATTATAATACACACATATAAATATATATACACACATATACACACACAATACATAGTATATACACACATACACATAACACACACACACATACCACATATACACACACACACACCACACATAACATACACCACATATACACACACATACATACCCACATACCACACACACCACACACACATAATACCCACATATACAACACACATACACACACACACACACACACCACACACATATATCACACACACAATATACCCACACACAACACACATAACCATATATATACACACACACACATACATACCACATATACCACAACACACATACCACATACCACACCACACACACACACATACATACCCACATATATATATATACACACACACACACATACATACCACCACACATAACATATATATACACACACACACCCTCATTATAAATGTGCATCTAAACACGTACACACCCCTCACACCAACATATTTTTTAATATCTTTATCTGCCCAAACACACATTCCCATTCTATGTATAAAAACACAATATACACATACACACATACACACACACACACATACAGTCACATATAGATGTGTATCTACTCACGTACACACTACACATACCGACATATCTTTGAATATCTTACCAAACGCACATTCACATTATATTTATACTCACACACATAGCAATAGCATAATCTTTACAGATCACTGCCGTCCCTCACAATCCCACAATTCCACACACACATACATACCCTCACTTATAAATGTGCACCTACATACGTACACACACCCCTCAAACCGACATATTTTCAAAATGATGTATATGAACTTAAAAAAGAAAACAAAAAAAATAAAAAATACATCTGCGATGTTCGTGTTGATAAAATTTAAGTTCCATGTTGTGAATTTTTAAACTTATCTTTGTTTTGATATTTCGGTGAATATTGGTGAATTCGTAACGTTATACCCACACACATATGTGCACGTATACAACATAGGATGTCACCCCCTCCCCTGCCTCCCCTCCCCTGCCCCCTGAAATGTTTGGGTTGTGGATATCTGTTAATGTCTGCAGACTTCACTTCCGTTTACGCATCTTTGGTGCCATTTTTGAAAAAAGAAAAAAAAAAGTGAATTATTTGCGACACAAGACGGATTCATTGCAACTGTAACAATATCAGCAGAAACTAGATTATCTTGTAAAGAAATTGTGCTGGATATTTTTGCACACACACACACACACACACAACTTTTTATAAAATTACCAATATCTAAATGTTGAGAAATTTCTCTTATAAGTTTTGTATTAAAAGCCCACTCGGGTTAGCTCAGTCGGTAGAGTGTTCGGCTAGAAACCACAAGGTTCCTAGTTCGATACCGGTCCTCGCCAACTCAGCGTATGAGTAGCACAGGGATTTGTGCGGTAAAGTAAGGAGCTGATGGTAGGTGTGGCGCTCCACTTCAGATGCTAAAAAAAAACAATCTCCTTGGTCTAGCGCTATTGAAAAGGGGATAGACTCCCTCGCTGATTGGCTGATACCAACTTTAGGCCACCGCGACGACTTTACTTTTTTTATTTATAGATTCGGTGAGAACCATGTGATAAAACTCTTGTCCAATCACTGGCAGTACTCTGCTGCTGATACAATACTTAAACCGACAGTACTGGCCATAACTACTTCCTTTCGTGATGACGGACATAGGATTAAATCACTGAACCTTTAACAATACGCAAGGATAGGACTTATTCACTTACCAAAGGATTCCATAACAAAGGACTTACTTACTTTAAGCCCTTTTCAACTGGCCAAGGATAGCATTTAAAAACTTAACACTAAATCTTTCTCAAATCCAGGATTACTCACAAATAACTGACCATGTTCCAGACTAGATTGCTACTGAATGTATTCAGTTACACACCATCTTTTTGGTCTGGTGACTGGATGCTAGTCACAGCTTTCCTGTGCAGGTGAGAATGATGTTAATTCTACACTCATACAAAGGATTTAGATATTGGTAATTATGTAAAAAGGGTTATGTGTCTGTGTGTGCATGTGCAAAACTATCCAGCACAATGTCTTTAAAAGGATGTACTTATTCATGGGTGATACTGTATTTACTAAACCTATTAATTGTGCTGGATATTTTTGCACACACACACCCAACATTTCTTGTAAAGAAATTGTGCTGGATAGTTATGCACATGCACACACCGACATAACTCTTTTTACAAAATTACCAATATCTCAATCTTTGTCGTTGTTGAGATTTGTATAGACTGATCAGTATTCAACTGTGTTGCAAGTTGAATCTGCTTCTGAGAATCCAGACTTGGTAAGTGGTTTAAATTGCAGGTTGGGCTATTCTACTATGTGGCATGGACAAGTCTATTTCCAGGATTTTGATTGGCTCGTGGTTTTAGCAGGGATTTTTTTTTTATCCATATATACTGAACACTTGACCATGCCCTGTCAGTTGTTACAGAGTGTATTTTGTTACACTGTTTTTTTTGTCTGGTGACTGGACACTAGTCACAGACTTCCTGTGAAGGTGAGTATGATGTTCATTCTACACTCACATACAGGATTGCTCACAATAACTGACCATTATATAATATATATATATATATATATATATATATATATTATGGAGGTTAGAGTCGTGGAAAATGGACTCGTCGATTCGAGTTCAATTCCTAGATGAAGCTGTTGGCATTTCACATAGCGCTAATACCCTTGGGAAAGGTATGAATCCATATATTCTCCCTCCAGCTATAGGTTAAAATAGTAAGGCAGACTGGGCTCTTTAACCTTGGGTAGGTAACCAGTCTAGGAGAGGGATAACTCTGAATTCAAATTTCCTGAGGTCAGTCGTTGATTGGGTTTGTGGCAACCCTTGATGCACCAATTCTTTCCTATCGACTGTGCCAAAAAGTGTGGATGGTCCAACACAAGCCTTCACCACTATAAACAAATCCCTGTGTGGGAGTTCATTGTGTGTATGAACCCTCATACGTCGAAAAATCGACGGGAGAGTCCATTTATATATATATTAATAATGGAGATTAGATCTCTATTTGTCTGTAACCGAAACTACCTTATTGTGCTTACGTCACATAACTCAAAATCATCAGTACATAGAATAAAGAACAATTAATAAAATGAATAAAAGCTGTTGAATCCTTTCCATTATAATAATGACAATTTGAATAAATAAACTATGAAATTAATCAAAGAATTATTTTGATAGAAGGTGGTGCTAGAAGGTGGTGGCTGAGGGTCTTAATATCCTGGAAATGACGTTAGATTATCTGATGGTGAAGTTCCATTTTGGAACTCTGGGGAATGTGGGGTACCCCTTCCTCACCATTACTCCCAGGTCCACTCTGATCCAGAGTAGTATATCCACAGGTCCTGCCCGTATTGAAAAATGACCCTACGTAGATGAGTAATCCATCTAGTTTAATAGATAACTAGCAAGAATTATTGGGCTTTAATGATTTACAAATTAAATATCGTATCAGTCTTTTGTCAATCGATTGGCCACCAACAAATTTCCCTTTGATATATTTATGAACTTCAGAAATGTTTAATGAAGTCAACGCTCTTGACGAGCGTCTACAAATAAATTTACCCTAACTAGATTGTAGAATAATCAAACTAAGTTCCAATTACCGCCGAATTGGTAAGACAATGCAACAAATAATCGTAACTGAATACGAATCTATCTTGCTGCAATACTACTCCAGAATGCCAGGGTATTTAAGAAGCCCCACAACATCATAGAAACCAAGCAGCCAATCAGGACTCAAGGAATGGAATCACCCAAATACATGAATGGACTTTTCCTGATTTTCATAACTACCCTGGCATTCTGGAGTAGTATTGCAGCAAGATAAGAGCTATTGCAAAATATGAACCAAAGTAAACATATTAAATGTTGTAATAATTAAATGATCATACTGTTGTATATCCATAGGTCCTGCTAGTATTGAACTATTTCGTAATAGCTCTTAAGTAAACATATCAAACGTTGTAATAATTAAATTATCATACTGTGGTTTATCCACAGGTCCTGCTAGTATTGAAAAATGACCCTACGTAGATGAGTAATCCAGCTAGTTTAATAGATAACTAGCAACAATTATTGATTTTCTTGATGAAATGAAGTACCAGAGTGTATATCCACAGTCCTGCTAGTATTGAAAAATGACCCTACGTAGACGAGTAATCCAGCTAGTTTAATAGATACTAGCAAAAATTATTGATTTTCTTGATGAAATGAGTACAGAGTGGTATATCCACAGGTCCTGCTAGTATTGAAAAATGACCCTACGTAGATGAGTAATCCAGCTAGTTTAATAGATAACTAGCAACAATTATTGATTTTCTTGATGAAATGAGTACCCAGAGTGGTATATCCACAGGTCCTGCTAGTATTGAAAAATGACCTACGTAGATGAGTAATCCAGCTAGTTTAATAGATAACTAGCAACAATTATTTTTCTTGATGAAATGAAGTTTGGTTTAATGATTTACCAAATGAAGTATCGTATCATCCTCTTGTCAATCGAATGGGCCACCAACGAATTGCCACCAACGAATTTCCCTTTGATATATTTTATGAACTTCAGAAATGTTTAATGAAGTCAACGCTCTTGACGGAGCGTCTACAAATAAATCTTATATAATTCAGAGTTTCGTCCAATAAAAAAAAAAAAAAAACTCTTGAACGAACACGGAAGCAAATTGCTTAAACAAGTCGTTAGATTAAGAACACTTGAAATAAACAATGAATTAGTCACTTCTAGAATACAATACAAACACTTCACTTCACTTGAATAGGGGGGGCAGGAAGAGGAGGAGGGAGTAAGAGGAAGAGGGGGTAACTGGAGGAGGGGCAGATTCGGTTACCTCATAAATGAAAGTGAAACTAATCAGATTTTTGAAATTAAGATTTTTTTAAATTAATTTCAATGGCCTATGAAATTATTTTATGTATTTATTTTTTTTTGAAAAATACAAAAAATACACCTATAGATTAAAATTCGTTACACACATATATATGTCCTCGCCAACTCAGCGTACGAGTAGCATAGGGATCTGTGCGGTAAAGTGAGGAACTGATGGTAGGTATGGCGCTCTACCTCATAAATGAAAGTGAAACTAATCAGAGATTTGAAATTAAGATTTTTTTTAATTAATTTCAATGACCTATAAAATTATTATTATTTCTTTTTTTTTTTTGAAAAATACAAAAATACACCTATAGATTAAAATTCGTCACACACATATATGTCCTCGCCAACTCAGTGTATATGAGTAGCATAGGGATCTGTGCGGTAAAGTGAGGAGCTGACGGTAGGTGTGGCGTTCCACCTCAGATGCTAAAATAATACAATACAAAACTGAAGCTGACACAAAACTTTCTCTTACGTTGTGAGTGTGTGTGTGTGTGTGTGTGTATGTGTGAGATATATGCTCTCTCTGTCTCTCTCTCTCTCTCTTTCACACACACACAACGTAAGAGAATGTTTTGTTTTGTTTTTTGTTTTTTACATTTAGGTTTGGTTTGTGGCATATCAACCTCAGTGGGTCATTTAATGCCGATAAAGTTTTAAATAAATCAATTCTTAATGGATAATACAATTTTTTTATGAATACATTTTTCTATTTAACCCATAGATGGGACCCTAACAGGTACTACCACTCCGGGTCAGAGTGGACCAGGAGCAATGGTGATGAAGGGGTGCTCCACATTCCCCAAACTTCCAAAACTGGAACCTCACCATCAGATAGAGTTTAACGTCATTACCCAGGACATGTAGACCCGCAGCCACCGCCTTCTAGCACCCATATGATAAAAAGGGGTTGGGGCTTGCCATAAGGGCAATAGGGTTGGGAAAGAATGTTTTGTGTCATCTTCAGAACCGTTTGTCTCAGTGGTTCATAATTTCAAACAATCTAAGAACGATAGTTTTTCACTCAGAGTTTTAAGGTGGATTGATCAGCAAAAGACTCTCACAATCTCCTTATTATCTGCGATGAATTATTTTCCTTAAAACAAAAGCCCTGAAGAAGATCTACTAAACAGATTGAAACACTGCAGCGTTGGCTGAATAAACATCACTCATTTTATAAACCTGAGTTTTTTTAATTTTACACTATTTTACATACCGTCAGATTCAATTCCATTTTTCTCTTCACACACACACACACACATATATATATATATATATGAGACCAAAGAGGTCAAAACAGCTGTTAAATATATATATATATATATATATATTTAATATACCAAACTTGTTGGTAAATCCTCGCAGTGAGAAAAAAAACAGCAAATAGTTTGATTGTAAAAATATACTACCAAACATTACCTGGAGAGAAAAAAATTTTTGGAAAAAAAGAAAGGACCAAGATAATCGTACCAACAAAAAATAATCTATTAGTACAATATTTGGCCAAAAGAAAAAACAATTTATATGTACATATATATATACATATTATATATATATTCATACAAAACCGCCAGGAAACTAAAGCTAATAAGTAAAAAGTGCTCAATACCTAAGTAGAGCAAATAATATATATATATTTGAATGAAGTGACAAATAAAAGTTTTAGCTTTTATTCATTTATTTGGGAACGATATTACTACCAATGGTTTTCTGCTAAAAGCATTCATCAGGTAAACGAAATGTTTTTTTAAATATATATATATATATATATATATATCCAATAGACCAGATGAGTTGGTGGTTGGAATGTTTCTATTTAGGATCTTCTCTAGCCTCTATATACTAGATAATTTGATATATTCATAAATTAATTTTCTGTTTTTATTTCAGATTACAAAAAATGTTTTTTCCGCTTTTGTTGAAATTGAAAACGAATATCATTCTAACTTGTTATAAGAGATTGGTCTGTAGATACCACCAAAAATACGTCACACGATCTGTTTAGACCATAGAGAAAGGAAGAAACGTAAATATTTTTGATTTAAAAAAAAAAAAATCTTGCCAAAAAGAAATAACAAACATAAATTACAAAGAAAAACAGTTAAATCAAAGATCAAATTATTTTTGAAAAATAAGTAAAACAGTCAGTAATTTATGAGGAAGTGCGTCCCGGTCCCCTGCCTCCGAAATTGCTGCCCGGTGAATTTTAAAATAACGACCTCAACTATCGGCGCCACAGCGGTGTTACTTGTAAGAAAACAACCAACTTAGGGTGTTAAATGTATTTTAAGGGGGGGGGGGTTCTTTTTAGTCTTAATTCTTGTTTATTTATAGAAATTTCTATCTATCTATCTCAGTCTATTCAAAACTATCCATCTTCATATCTATCTATCTATCTATTAAATACTAAGATTTTCTTTTATTACGATAAATTACAATAAGTAAACAAGAATTATGACAAATTACGATAAATAAACAAGAATTATGACAAATTACGACAGATAAATCAGAATTACGACAGATTTCTATAAATAAACAAGAATTAAGACTAAAAAGAGACCCCCCCCTTAAAATACATTTAATGCCCTAAGTTGGTTGTTTTCTTTCAAGTAACACGGATGTGGCGCCAAAGCTTGGGGTCGTTATTTTAAAATTCACTGGGCAGCATGCAGGGGACCAGGACGCACTTCCTCATAAATTACCAAACAGTCTGTTTTTTTTACAACACGGTCTATTTCTCTATTGATATTTTTTAGCAGAATTCTGTATTCATGGTTCCTTTACAAAAAAACTCTCACATTGAAACTTATAAAAATCTTCTGATATAATTATTCAGACTCTTAATAGAAAAAATTAAAAACCTTTTTTTGTTCGTTCATTTTTCATATTCCATAAAAAAAATGTTTCCCCTAATATATTTTAAGAAAAAACTATTTCAGACATATTTACATCAAAAGGTAAGTAATTATGGAAATTTTCATCGGGCTAGTAATTGATTTTTCATATAATTTTTTTGATAAAGCCTCTAGTTATAACTTGTTTTGGCTATGTTAAATTTCAATTGATATAATGGTGCAAAAATGTAAACATTGTTTTTCGTTCATAACTTTCATTATTTCTGTAAGCTGAAAAAATCTATTAAAAATCATCAGGAGTTTTTTTAATGTTTCTTCTTGTGAATGGACAAAAATTTTCAAGTTAATATTAACCTTTATGCATGTTTCATTGTGTTAAAATATAGGAGGGGTAAATTCCACAGGGAAAATAGCTGCCCTGTCGGCTAGGGCGTTAGAATGCACCAACTGCACCTCTGCAGAGGGGTAAGACTCCCCCAATGGGGCCACCTGTTGGCCGTGGGTGGTGACCCATGATGCTTAAGGATAGAACCCAGGTGGATGAGCAGTTCATGACTTGCAATACTCCACTTTGGCCCTATCTTGGGCAAGATGGCGGAGAGGCCCCCTCCGATCAATTGGCTGGTCATGTCAAGCCCTAGCACCTATATGATTTTCCCAACCCTATTTCCCTTATGGCAAGCCCTAACCCCTTTTTATCATATGGGTGCTAGTAGGCAGTGACTGAGGGTCCTAGGAATGACGTTAAACTCTATCTCATGGTGAGGCTCCAGTTTTGGAGGTTTGGGGAATGTGGAGCACCCCTTCATCACCATTGCTCCCTGGTCCACTCTGACCCGAATTGGTAGTACCTGTTAGGGTCCCATCTATGGGTTAAATAGAAAAATATGAGTTGATAAACAAAATTGTATTATGCACTAAAAATGAATTTATTTCACAACTTTGTCGGCATTAAATGACCCACCGAGGATGATATGCCGTAAAACAAAACAAACAAAACAAAACCAGGGAAAATTGGTGGTACCTATTGGTCAGTGATGATTTTGAAAAACACAGACAAAGATCCTGGAACAAGTTAACAACCACACTATTCAAGGTATTGCTGGACCGTCATCAAATAATCGATTGTCTACCATAAATAATCTCCAGGTGTAATCTTTTGATTTTAGTCTTATTTCTTCTTTCTTTTTAATCCCCAATAAATATCATACCTGACTAATCAGACCATTTGCACCTGTTGTTTTGGGCCTTAATCTGTGGCCCCTTAACCTGGATTTGTCAGGGTAAAAAGGGGTCACCCTGTCAATCAAGTTTTTTAGGTTTTTTTTTAAGGACCCACTTTTGGTAAGGAAAACTAAGATTGGTAGGAGGATTTTCTTTGTCTCTGTAGGGGTCTTAATAAAGATTTACTTTTCAGTAAATGTGCCCCTCCCCTGCATCGTCTCGTTAAGCCACACTCTGTCAAATTGAACACACTTGATCTTCTTTTGGGGGTATTAATACCGATCATGCTTATTTTGTTTTATAGAATTTGTTGAAAAATAGACAAAACAAGAAAAAAGAAAAAAAAACAAAAAAACAAGAAAAATTCTCCACAACAGAAAAAACTGCAAATCTTAGAAAATCAATAAAAAAAAAGAAAAAAAAAAATTAATAGAAAAAAAAAAAAAAAATCCAAATAATACTAATTTACACTGGTTTACAAAAAAAAAAAAATTTGTCTGAGGCAAGAATCTGAATAGGTGTTTTTTTTTTTACAAATTTGGGTATGCTGAATTCAAATTTATAAACAGTTTTGCTCTATCACCTCTAGTTTTCTGTCTTTTAAATAGTCTCATTTTAGTATATACAGAGTATATACATGCTTATTTCAACAGTTGCAGCAGCTTATTACAGATAAAACAGGATAGATAAAGAACATTGACGGAATAAATATACTTGGATGACACAATGTACACAATTCATAGTACTGCAGACAGTTAGAAATGTGTTTTCTTAGATGATCTGCTGTATTTTGCCTCCAGGATGTCATGCAAGAGCATACAACAAAGTAAAATTAAATCATATGTATGGCAATAAAATGTGCGTCGTTGGAAATTGTAATACCAATATATACCCAAAAGATTGTGTAACACAATTGTTGAGGCCTCCTGCGCTGACTGCCAGTGCACTACTGGCTGTTGATTGAGATGTGTTGGCTACGCTTAACTGCCAAAATCCGTCTTGATATATATCTCTATATATATATTATGTAATGCTATCACTTACATTTATTGCATAATAACTAAAAAAGAAGACATAAGTCACACAATATTAGAAATTAACCCTGAATGCATATACGCTTTTATGTGCAGTATGTGTACCAAATGTACAGTATGCATATCTAAAAAACTAGAGGTGATGAGTAAAAACGGATTTCAAATCTGAATTCAGCTGCACCCCCAAATTAGGTTAAAACAGCTATTTTTGTGCTTGCCTCAATTTCTTTGTAAACCAGTGTTTTTACTGGTTACAGAGTAGAGTCAAGCTAGCAAATTTCCTAATACTCTTTTTGTAATGGTTTTGGGGTTGGTTGGCTGGTTTTTACGGCATGTCAATCCTTGTTGGTTTATTTTAAGCCAAAGACATTTTTGTTTTATTCATTCTTGATGGGTATTGAAGATTCTTTTTTTAAACATTTTTTTTAAAACTCATTTTTTTCTATTTAACCCATAGATGGGATCATGACAGGTACTACCACTCCGGGTCAGAGTAAATCTGGGAGTAATAGTGATGAAAGGGTACTCCACATTCCCCGAGCTCCAGAACAGGAACTTCACCATCAGATAGAGTTTAACGTCAAGACCCTCAGTCACCGCCTTCTAGCACATATATGATAAGAGTTGGGAAAATCATATATTGATATCTTTACTTGCAATATATAATAGAGAGGACAGACCAAAATATATAAATATTTACCAACCCCTCCGCATGAGCAGGATGCGACACAAGGTCAATTTCTTAAGCGGAGTTTAACAGGTTTGAATTCAGAGTTTTTCCTTCTCCCAGACCGGTTGCCTAACCAAGGTTAAAGAGCCCAGTCTACCCTACTATTTGCCCATAGTTGGAGGGAGAGTAGGATTCATACCTTTCCCAAGGGTAATTTTAACAGGATATCGCTCAGTCATTGTATAAAAAAAAAACATACAGACACAGAATATATATATATATTATATAATGGACTCTCCCGTCGATTTTCGACGTATGAGGGTTCATACACACAATGAACTCCCACACAGGGATTTGTTTATAGTGGTGAAGGCTTGTGTTGGACCATCCACACTTTTTGGCACGGTCAATAGGAAAGAAT
>CM042180.1:1082416-1084916 GCA_023376005.1 Doryteuthis pealeii
AATTAAACTAGCAAATATATGCACCCTCCGGGTGCAAGTATTTAAGTTTTGATATAATAAAATATTATATTAAATTAGAAAGGCTAACGAAACTGAATAAGAATGCAGATAAAAAGATTAGTAACAGAGGGGGTATGATTGAAAGATAGAACAACTTTGAAACTAACTATTCCATCATTTTCCATTACACCCCTGGTAAATTTTCCTAATTTAACTATTTAGTTAAAATAGGAAGTAAAGGATAATATTACAGTTATTTCTTCTTGTAAATAAATTTCTTTTAAGATTTATCCACGAGATTTTTGTTTAATTAGAAATCAATAATACCAAGCACATATTTATTAAAATCAAATTTTAAATATCAATATGCAAATAAGCCTTCCCGTTCATACTGTAAATCGCTATTTTGTTGTATATATAAATACAATTGCATGTTATTAGTACGTAGATATGGTCAACAGTATTAATAATGTAAAACAATTTTTATTAATAACTGAAGGTTTAAAAGAATGAAATCATGGAGAATTTGACGTAAATAATTAAGGGAATTGTGACTTGAGTAGTAATATAGTTTCGGTTACAGACAGAAAAACACACAATCTCTATTATAATAAGTCTTTTTTTTATTACTAGAAGAAAACAAAAGTTTCTGCAAGGGAATTGATGTTTCAAGCCTTTTTTGGAAAGAGACTCAAATCTTTTCTCGGTCAGAATATCTAAAAGCTTGAATGTTTCCGTATGTAGCATCATGTATTTTTCAATACATTTGGAATCCTGATAGCTTCAAATAACTCTCCCAGCTATGGGTTAAATAGTACCACTACTGTTCTTCCAGATGGTTTTGGTATTCGCTGTGACTCTAGTATCAGAGTTAACAGAGAAATATGAAAAAATACACGACGAGTATTAAGGAAAAAAGGTTTACTAATCAAAGATATAAGGTGAACATAGTAATTAGCAATTGCTAGGTTGAATTAATAAATCCTGTAAGATCTCGTTATTTCTCTTTTCTGAAGCTTTGTCAGACATTATTTATAGGGAAAACAGACATTACCATTCTCATTATTTAGGTACTTAAACTCTTAATTGTGATTGCGCATTATTTGAAGTGAACTTAATTGTTATTGAAGAAAACAAAAGTTTGTGCAAGGGAATTGATGTTTCAAGCCTTTTTTGGAAAGAGACTCAAATCTTTTCTCGGTCAGAATATCTAAAAGCTTGAATCACGTGTAGACAAAATATATATTACCATATTTCTGCTAATTCATCTCAGCAACGCTATCTGTCATTCCTTTGTTGAGAAATTCAATTCTAATGGGACACTTCTTCCTTACAAGGAGCCACTAAACAGCACCCAAGTTGCGTTATCTGACGCATTAAACATACAGCCGCCAAGTTCTATTTATAAAAAAAAAGCCAGTCCTATTCGTTAAAACAGGAATTTATTCTAAATGTAAAAAGTTCATAAATATACCGCATGAAGTAAAATATAAGATAGGCTTCCCCACCCACATATTTTCCATAAAGTCATATATAAAAATATATATATTTTTAAAAATTACCCAGCATCCTCTATTCAATATGGCTGTGTTGAATTGAAAAAATAGTTAAAAATGTGTTTTTTAAAAATTGAATTTGAACAAAAAAAATGATGAATATCCAACAAGAATGAATAAAACAAAATGTCTTTGTCTTAAAATAACCCAACAAGGGTTGACATGCTGTAAAATCCAACCAACAAACCAACCGTATCACAATGAACAGTGGAGTTTGGAAAAGTGTTAGAAATTAGATGATATTTTTGTGAATATAAAATAGGCTTTCCCACCCACATATTTTACATAATATCATATATAAAAATATCTTTAAAAAAAAAAAATTACCCAGCATCCTCTAATTCAATATGGCTGGATGAGTGATATTGATGCCTTTTTGATTTAGTGCGTCCTGGGACACACCTATTTGCTTTGAATGCGTCCCCGGGAAAATTAATGGGTGCCAACTAAAGTTTCTTAATAGATTGTAGGGCTTTTATTTATAATCTGGGGAAACCACTAAAGCCATTGAACTGCTACTTTGTAACCTATCCTGTGTAATTCATTTTAAGAAACTATTGAAATGTATTTACAGTTAGCTTGAAATTGTGAGAAAAAAAAAAGAAAAACACTGGGATGCATGGATATGATTTTACTGAGTCCTTTTAGATTTTTGTGCATAAATATTAAAATAACCAACAAGGGTTGACATGCCATAACAATCCAACTAACCAATGGATATTATGTTATTTCAAACTTCACCTTAGAAAAAAAAAAAAAATTGAGTATTAACCAAGAAGGAATAAAACAAAACTTCTTCAGCATAAAATAACCCAACAAGGTTTGACATGCATAAAATCCAACCAACCAACTTAATCACCATTACTCCCAGGTCCACTGACCTGGAGTTGTACTACCTGTTAAATTGTTATCAAAGAATAAATAAAACAAAATGTCTTTGGCAT
>CM042180.1:1089916-1101413 GCA_023376005.1 Doryteuthis pealeii
GCATATAGCATATGTATGAGTATTATGTAATATACAGTATAATAGTATACAGGCACACAGACACACCAGATCCAAGATACGGTCTCTCTCTGCTGCTCTCTCCTTATCTCTTTTTTCTTTCAGTCTCTCTACTCTCTCTCTCTCTCAGCTATCTTACCTCACCCGAGACCGCGGTTATTTTTACTGCTCTTTGCTGCCTCATAGGAGTCTATCCTCTCTCTTTTACTTTCAAGGACTTTGTGGAGAAGGAATAGTGTAGGCAATAGGAAGGTCTAACGTCAGAGAATACGTTCTTTCTGTAGAAAAAAAAAAAAAAATAAAGGAAAAAAAAAAAAAGAAACAGTTTGTATGGCGGTGTGCAAAATGTGAGTGGCGTTGGTTGTGTGGTGTATGTGTCGTGTGCGCAGTTCTAGAACACAACATAATTAAACGGTGTTTAGTACATGAATAAAAGTAGCAATGTTGCAAAGAAGTGAAAACCTTTAAGTCTAGGAAGCGCATGTGGAATCCTAGGCATCATGGGATAGTCATCGTGAGTTTGGCGATGAATCAAATATAGATGATAGCGTGGAGGGGGGGGGGAGAGAGAGAGGGCGAAATTTTCGATTCCAGATTTTACATATCAGATGATGCGAAAGGTCAATCGGTGTCAAGTTTTTGGGCCATTTCATTTTCTTCTTCGTATCTGAGTCTCAATAGGCCCCACCCTAAGCTTCTCAAACTATGTGAAAGTTCAGATTTTAACCTCGTCACATCTAAGTTTGCTTCAAACAAACTTGAAATGGTAGGGTGACAGTAACGCTCAAATAAAATTACACTGTTTAACACTTGGACCCAGTTATGGTTAACAGAATGAGAACAGTCTATTCCCTGGATTGAATAAAGGGATTCGGTTTTGAAAGTTCCGAGTAAAAGCTTCTAAATCATGACATGGGGCTTGGCCAGAGTTGTGAAGAGAAGGTTCACGAGTTTTGAGAAAAAGGTTACTGAGTTCAACAAAAAAATACCTGAAGAATGGCCCAGAAAAGGCACATTGGCCGAAACGTTGTGTAGATAACAATAAAGATAAGGTCAATAGTCCAATAGTGTATTTGAACGGCATATAAAAGACCGCATGGGGTAATATAAGATACACCCACATTCAGCAGGTCAGATTCTCAGGAAAAAAAAGTTTTTAGTGTATTTTAAAGATGATTATTGGTTTTCATAACAATTCTAGTGTTAACGCTTGATTATAACAATTATCATGCAATAAAATGCGGATGCATGGTTTAGGTCAGTAAAAGTACTGAGTGTAAGCTGGGTTAGTGAGGCATCATAGAGAAGATGGGCCTACGGAAGGTCTCAAAAACTTCACCTACGATGTAATAAGATGCAGGGCAACTTTTTTGAGCGCAAAATTTTGGAAAAAAGTGCATCCTATATTAATATGGTAATACTTAAATTCAATACAAATTATCAGCTCATCTAAAAAATTCAGAGAAAATTGTGTAAGAATAAAAATAAAAGATGAGGACAATAGTTTCCTAATAATCATATATGCCGTCCAATTACGGTAAATACTTATGCCTGGAGGGTGCATATTCTGCTACTAATAAGTAAAATTGATTTCGTTTTTCTTAATGATATTGAAAAGTATTATATAGTCGTGCTGCTGATGAGGCCATAATATAGTCGAACATGTACGAGTACAGAGATTGAATGTTTTCATCGATTTGTTTAGCCTTACATTTAAATAGTTTAGATTCCCGCTAATTTATATTATTAATGATTAAATTTCAAAAAAGGTTCGACTTCATTTAAGCACATATTCTCCCAATATATATATATATAGTGTGGGATACAGAGTAATGAGTGATAACCTACTCGAGTTTCACCATAAGGATCTTCAGGGTTAAATCCACTAAATTAATTGAGATACCAATTAATAATTGGCAGTTGGCTACATGTTGTGTGTTCTTCGGCTGTATAAACAGTTTCATTATGAGGAACCAATCATATCCTTCATAAACAAAGACCGTTTAAGAAACGCGAGATGAACACGCACACATGTAGTTCGACTGAGAATAATTGGCTATCTCGATTAATTCAGTGGATTTAACCCTGAAGATCCTTATGGAGTGAAAACTCGAGTAGGTTATCCTTGTTACCTATATTAGTAATAAATTTGCTCTACTAACGTATTGAGCACTCTTATTATTGATGGTGTTATAAGTTCGCTTGGACTTTACCTCCCTGAAATTCTGCGACCATCGTGACCATATTCACCGGTAAGTCACGCTTTTCCATTATAACATACATATATTACTTCATAATATAATAATAATTTGAAAGCAATTACAATTGCACATAAGAAAGTAAAACAGAAAAAGATGTATTTTTGTTCTTATTCGATTTTCAAGTAGAACTTTATCTTCGGAGACGATTTTCCCAGAAATGGGACGCATTTTTTTTTTATATGTAGTCATGTACAATTGTTCAATTTTCTTATTTTCATCTATTTATAATATTTACATTGTACTTATTCATTTGATATATGTAGAATGAAATTGACATACTGTGTAGCATATAGCTGTGAGGACGTGTATTTTAATGTAATTATGTATTCAGTGTTTAGCTTAATCCATTGTTTACTGACTAGGTAACCTAATTTGGCTATTTAATAAACTTTCTCTAATTCTGAGTATGATTACCAATCATGGTTGTTTTGTTTCGTATTAGCTGTCTCTATCGTTACGGAAAAGACATTGAATAAACAAAAAAATTTAACATTTTTAAAACTTTTATGTTGCATTGTAATTCTTTCAAAAATTAATTATATATATAACATCTATACAATTTCTCAGCAATTACCAATTACTTTATATATATATATATAATAGGATTAAATTCATTGCCTCTTTGATGTACTCACAGATTTTATGTCAACAGATGTTGTTTGTTAACTCCGTAATCCTCCCCAGTTTCTTGGCACGGAAATCCAACCTTAAAATTTCATCACTTCAATCAAAATTTATTTCCTTCCTTGCTTTTGGAACGGTTTAAGAAAGTTATCTTCAATAGTTTTTTCAGTAAGGAACTTATGACCAATATTTTAATTTATTATATTTGGTGTGTAAAATTTCTATGGTCTGCTGGTGATACAATAAATATATAACCCAGTTTATTTTATGTTACTGTGATTTAGGTTATACTGGTGGTTATAATAAACAAACCGAATAGCTATATCGGGACCCCGTCTTAGAAATTCAAGTTAGTAGTACTTTTACTTGTGTCGATTTACCTTCTTGTGGGTGGGGGTTGGATTGATGATGCCTGGATCTTTATTTATGGCCGATACTTATATAGGATTATGAATTTTTGTTGTTCAAATTGTTATCATGCTATTTCCCCGATGTTTAGCGTAGGCAGCAGATGGAGTCGATATCAAGTTTAATCCTACTGTCGATTTTCCAAAGTAACTCAGATTGTAAAACAAATTAAGTCTTTTCTAATCTACCTGCTTAGACAAGAAGCGCCTCCTGCTGGAGTAGCTTAAATAAATTGTTGTCATAAGTTCCCTTACTGAAAACCCTATTTGAAGATTTTAGAAAGTTAAAAGAAAGGAAGGAATATTTGATTGGAAATGATGATAGGTTGATTTTCCGTGCGAACTGGGGGGATTCCGAGGTTCAAAACCACTTTGTTGACGTAAAAATTGTGTACTTTCAAAGAGGCAATGGAACGAATTTAATAATATAATTATATTATTATAAAGTAATTGGGTATTTTGCAGAAGAAATTGTTAGTATGTTAATATATATTAATATTGAAAGCCAATTACAGAGCACATAAGTTTATCATAAAAAATGTTAATTTTCGTTGTCTTATCCTTAGTTTTTCCCTTAAGATAGAGGACAGTAATACGAAACAATTGGTAATCTCACTGAGATTAGAGTAAATTTAGTTTATTAATAGCCAAATTAGGTCGCTAGTATAAAACAATGGATACGAGCTAAACACTGATACATTAATTTTAAAATACACGTTCTCACAGATATATAGTACACAGTATGTACAATTTCATTATACATATTCAATATGAATACATACATAATATTATACAATAGACTGAAATAAGAAAATTGAAATTTAACTGGGACTACATATAAAAAAAATGGTCCCATTTTCCTGGATTCGTCTTCTGAAGATAAAGTTCTACTTGAAATCGTCAGACAAAAATAACATCTTTTTGGTTTTTAACTTTTTATGATGGCATTGTAATTGCTCTTCAAATTCTTAATATATTATAATATCATATGTATGTAAATGGAAAAGGTGACTTAGGTGAATATGGTCACAATGGTGCGAATTCAGGGAGTAAGTCAGCATATAACACATATAAAGCTGCTCAATTACGTTAGTAGTAGCAAATTTTTACCATATAGGTCAAGTGATAAACCTAACTACTCGAGTTTCACACCAATAAGGATCTTCAGCGGTTAAATACCACTGAATTATCGATAGCAATTATTCAGTCGACTAACAATGTGTGAGTTCATCGCGTTAACGGTTTTTGTTATGAGGATATGATTGGTTCTCATAATGAACTGTTTAACTGGAAGATACAACACACATGTAGGCCAACTGCAATTATTGGTAATCTCATTAATTGTAGTGATTTAAACCTGAAGATCCTTATTGGTGGAAACTCGAGTAAGGTATCAATTGTTACCTATATATAGTATACTAATTTGGAGAATATGTGCTTATGAAAGTCGAACCTATTTTGACTTTATTCATTAAATAATTGTAATTAGGCGGCGATTAAACTATATAAGATGTAAGCTAAACAAAATCGAGAAAATCATCTTGTATGTACCTTTCGGCTTATTAGGCCTATCAGCAGAGTAATATTACTTTAAGATATCATAGAAAAAGAAATACTATTAAGTAGCAATGAATATGCACCTCCAGGCATAATAATTTACCGTATTTGACGGCATATATGTATTATTAGGATATGTCCTCATCTTATTTTTATCATACACAATGTTTCTGTCTGAATTTTATTAGAGATGAGACTTGATAATTTGTATTAATTAGTATTACTATTTAATATAGGATGCACTTTTTTCCGCAAATATACATCGTAGGTGAAGTTTGAGACCTTCCGTAGCCAACGCCTATGATGCTCACTAACCAGCTTACACTCAGTACTTTTAACTGACCCTAAACTCATGCATCCGCATTTTCTTGGGGCTGATATTGTTATAATCAAGGTTAACACTAGACTGTTTTGAACAATCAATATTCTTAATACACAAAAAACTTTTTTTTCCTGAATCTTTGACCTGCTGTAAATGTGGGTGTACTTATATACCGCTTTGGTTTTATTCTCAAATACACTATTTGACTTTGACCTCCATCTTTGATTGTTATCTACACCAACGTTCGGCCAATGTGCCTTCTGGCCGTTTCTTCAGGTATGTTTTTGTTGAACTCAGTAAACTTTCTCAAACTCGTGAAACCTTCTCTTCAATTGGGGAAGCCCATGTCATGATTAGAAAGCTTTTTACGGGAACTTCAAACCGATCCTTTATTCAATCCATGGAATAGACTGTTCTCATTCTGTTAACCATAACTGGGTCCCAGTGTTAAACAGTGTTAATTTATTTTGAGGTTACATGTCACCCTTGACATAGCAAGTTTGTTTTGAAGCAAAGACTTAGATTGTGACGAGTTTAGAAATCTGAATTCTATTCAAATAGTTTGAGAAGCTAGGGTGCTATTGGAGACTCCGATCCGAAGAAGATAATGAATGGCCCAAAAACTTGCACAGTTAAAATAGATAAAGTTTATTCAAACTTCATAAAAGGGTGTTATTGAGTTTATTTTTATGTAGAGTTATTATTTTTATATAGTTTGTTGTGTGTATGGCATAGTATTTTGATGCTTGTATTGTGTTTTATATTCGAAGTTTTTATTATTTTTGTTTTTGTTGTTTTTATATTTTCTTTAATAGTCTAACTTCCAGCAGGAGGCCCGGTGTCAAGAAGGAGTAAAAGACTAATGGTTAGTAATGAAGTTCAGAGTTTAGATTACGATCGGATTCCATATTGCTGCTCTAAACGATGTGAAATAGATTGATAACTTTTGAACAAAAATTTATTAATCCATATATATAGTAGGCTTCCCATTTAGATAATTGCGTTGTGCCATATTGTTCTATTTTTGCTATAATACATAATTTACCAACCCTCCGCACCATTAGCAGGATGTGACACAACGGTCAATTTTTTCTATAAGCGGAGTTCCAACAGGTTTGAATAGTCCATGAGTTTTCCTTCTCCTTAGACACGGTTTGCCTTTGAACAGGTTGTAAAGAGCGCAGTCTGTACGCTTACTATTTTAACCCATCGCTGGATTGGAGAGTAGGATTCATAGCTTTGCCCAAGGGGTATTTGGTAATTGTTAGTTGGTTTGGCTATAGTATTATGGTACATTCTTACTAATTTGGCGTGATTGCATTTTTCTTGAGGAGATAGATTTTATTATTTTTAAAAAGTTCGTACGGGATGGATTTCTAATATCGTTACGGGGAGGTTTCACTTTATCACATTAGGCTTTAGAGAATGTATATTCCCAAGGAGAGTATTGTGTTATTAGAGGCGTCTGAGGATGGTGACCACTCCTTCAGGCTTTTCTCTTGGCTTTATACCGTTTGACAGTTTCCATGAGTCTACTACTATATGCTTGTGATGTTGGCCGGAGTGGTCTTGATATCGGATCGTATGGTTCCTGTGTGGTTTCGTTTGCCTAAGATCGATCGTCTACCGTTAACTGAGCTAACCCGGCACCTATTTAGTTATTTTAAGTGTAACATTTATAGATTACAAAAATGGATATTATTTTTGTACTTAGTCTAGCATCTGCACCAATAATAAGGCCTGTACAGCACCCTAAGATCTTTTTTTTATAAAAAGATAAATTTTCTTCTACAAGTACGCTAGCATGGCATATATGTAGTTTTTTCCTAAGGTGGAACGATTATACAATAAATGGATATTATTGTTTTGTGTGTGTGATGGGTGTGATATATATTATGATAGTATATATTTTATATGAAAACACACACTCACATATACTAACACAATACGCAAACATATCATTAGACACGACACAGCAAACATAGTCACACACACAAATAACACAACAATATATGATTGTTGTCCCTCATACACATATATATAGTCTCACTACACAACACATCACATATATTAGGTTTCACACACACACTCACACACATATAGTCAGCATTCAACAATAGACCACTCTCCATATCATCATTATATATGTCACATTATCATGAGACCACCACACATCTATATATATTCTATTCTCACACAACACACTACAATACCATGATCATATACATAATATTGATCATCACACTCCAATATACACATACATAATATTAGTCAAACACTACAACAATACTAAATATATAATATAGTAACCCACATTTAGAACACACATAGAAACGTCACTACACTATTAATACAGGTACATAGGACACATCACATTATATATAGGTCCATGATCACACCACAGCTTCCGTGTGGATCAGTACTTGAAACCACAATGTTCCCTACAACAATATTTAGTAACTCAAGTCATTCACTAGATACCAACTATTCTATATCACCAGTCATAGACTGCACGCAACAATAACGCAGTAGCACAAACACATATTTACATGCAGTTTTAGTCGACACATCTGCAAACGCAGGAGTAACATACATTGATGACACAACAAATGCACTACAACACATACCCGCAACACCCACGTTAGCAATACATATATCATACTATGCACACACGTACAAACTTTTATATTATATACCAACACAGCAACCTGTGCTTACTACATTAGCTGAGTTGGCATGGCACCGTACACAGATACCAAGATATATCTCATATACAGAACACCGAGGCCAGCATTATCAACTGAACTATCCCTTGGTAAGTACAGCTTCTCATTTGTCTACACCTGGACACTTACATACGTATACAGTCACAAACAGCACACATAACATCAATACGAGCACATAACACACACCCCTCACTACACAATCACATACATATCCATGTAGTCATGACATTAATCAATAGTTCATTACATTCAACACATGTAACATCACATACAATACATATACAACACCACCATGTACGATCATATATAGAGGAGACAATCACATAATTATAATTAAGAAATGGGCTAGGACAATGTGCAAGGTCTAGATGTAATGGTACATATAAGACACATACAACACACACCTTTACATTACATAAGACTACACCGGCACCAACATCATTTTTTCATCTTTTTTTCTTTTTTCAGGCCAATCTTGCTGTCATCGGAGAAAACACTAGTTACAATCTACGAATGAGTGTCTAAAAGAGATTTCTACACGAATTTCAAGATCAATGATCCGCTTGACATACAGAGATCCACTGGACTAAAGGTAGAATATGCAAAACGCTCGCTCGCAACTTTGAGTCTCTGGATTTGCTCTGTTTAAGATTTCTAAAAATATATATCTTCACAGCAACACATTAAAATCACATTTTTGACACTATTTTGTTCCTCTTTCAATAAGATTGGCACACTCAGAAAATACTTCTGCTAGTCACTATTATTCATGTCACAGTAATAACAAATCATATAATATATTCCTATATAAATTACTTCACCTCTCAAGCTATATAATTGAGGTTAATAGATTAGTATTAATATAGGTATAAGATGAATCAGATGAGAGAAAGTTTGCAATGTTGTTCGACGCGCAACTGAGAACTGCATTTTGGTTTTAAACTCTGATATTGGATGAGTATCTATAAGTGTATAGCATACTTACCAAAAGCACAACAAAATCTTGGTATACTGGATATACATTATTTACCAACCTGCGAGAAGGAATACTCTGATTTTCGCATATCGAGATATACCAGACGAAGAAAATTCTGGACTGACAATCGGTCCAACTTAAGGAAATTGACATTATTTAAGCAAAGTTTAACGAGTTGTTAACTTCCAGTTCATTCCTCGCTTCAAGTTTGGATCATCAGGATTAGTAGAGGGTTATTAGGTAAATGAAATATAAAATGGATAACTTATATAATTTCCAACAAGTGATGAATTATGTATATTAGAAAAAACAAAAGGATGTTTACAGAATGCCATAGGTGTAACTAACATCATACTAGTGGTATCGATATGAAGAGGATATACTCGCTCGCACTCTCGATGTTAGGGTCCTGCCTTCACGAGTTGTTATTCAACACGGGGGTGGAGAGCGCACGCATAGATGGCATATTTTTTACGTTGAGAGGAAGGTTCTTCATCAGAAACGGTATTGTAACACATATCTCTCTACTTGATTAGATCCCATGCTTTTGTAAATCAATCTTTTGTTTTTTGTTAATATATCAATTATCATAATATGAATAAATTATATAGTTATATTTTATCAATAATATATTTATTAGTATAGAAGTGGTAATGACTTTACCGGTAAAATTTTAATTTGGTTATATCTCATATTTGGTTGATACAAGTTTAATCAGTGAAGTCAGTGTTATATTCACAATATAAAGTGCTCAATAGAGCGGTGATTTTAGTAGTGACTAAGTGTGTTTAGAATCTACTCGAGTTTCACCATGAGGATTCTGGCTTGTTCAGAGGTTTAAATTCCCACTGAATGGTAATGTCAAGATATTGATTTGGAATGTAACTAGGTGTAACTAGTAATTATTATCATTATCTTGATTATTTAGTGGATTTTAACGCGTGAAGATCCCTATGGTGAACTCGAATAGGTTAGTTCTATACACATTTGTTAATACTATAGTTATTGTATTAGTATATATATATACTATAAATAATGAAACTATTTTTGAAGCGCTAAGGTCTTACAATTGTTATTTTTATCGCTGTTTAGTGGATTGCGGATTTAACATCAAATTAGGGTGACAAAAAATGTTTTGAAGTAAGATTGTTGGTTGAATCTGGGTGCCCCTCGAATTGACTTTGGGAAAATTGAAAAACGAAAAAAAAAAAACGCCCTGTTTGATTAATTACTGATTAAATTAGTTAGCTGCGCAGTTAACAGTAATTAAACAATAAGTCCTGGCCGAGGTTGTAAATGGCTTCAGTGAGATGTATAATCGACTCTGAGAGATTTGCTTATGGTGAACGACAACCACGAGGTAGGTTATTTTTCGTATTACGCACATGTAATATTTCTATATATATATTATATATTGGATATATATATATTTATTGCTATTATAGTTAGTATGTTTATATATCTATAGTCCAGGTGAATTATGATTCTGATTACTATTTTGTGATGTGCAATTGTAATTTGAGATATTTGGGAGTATAAATAATGACTGGGTGAAAAATTGATTAATAAAAATAAAAATTAGTTAAAATAAATTGGGTTTATAGATAAATTGTTTTGATTAGAAAGATAGATTTTCAGTTTAATACTGCGCAGTTATTATCTGATTAATTAATACAATATTCATTTTTAGATTATTAATTCCTAGTAGTATTATTAACTACTACACTTGAAGATTCCTTAAAGTGTGAATAGATACTTCGTGGACGTGTATGTGTTTTTCTGATTATTTTACTATTACTAATCAATGTAATTACCATATATTAATATATATTTATATAATATTAATATGTATATTAGATATCTATCGTATAAGTCGTATAGTAAGATAATTCAGTATACTATGTAAAACTTATTTTGAGTTGGCAAGGACTTATTGATTATGTATCTAGTCTGTAATTAACACAAAAAGGTGTTGAATTACATGGAAATTTGTGTGTTTGGCGTATTATTTTTATTGTATTTTATTTTTGTTGTTGTGGTGCGCGTAGCTAATTGACTGGGGATAAATTGATAAAAAAAATTAATATATATTTAAAAAATCTTCAGTAAATTATTTTATGTAAATTAGTAAGATAAATATTGATAGGATAATTAGGTGTTTGAACTTGTTTCTCATGTGATATTCATATGCAGCTCATTATATAATATTTGTATAGGTATTCTGATAGCAGGTAGGAATTTCTTTATGTTTATATATTATATATATCTCTTTCATTCTTTATTATTGTTTTATGTGGTGTGGCTTGGGCATGTCATGATTATTTACTATTGATTAAATAATATATATACTATATTGGATTAATCGCATGAGAGTTTGTGATGTGTATTAGTACATGATATATATAATATATTACTAATAATGTATATGTATTAGTTGTTGTGAATGTCATGAATATATATATATATTATATTTATATGATGGGTTCGATGATGTGATGATTTGTATTATATATATATAAATATATAATATGTATGTGATGTGTGATTGTCATGATATATATAATAATTATATTACTTCTTTTTATTCATTGCCTCTATTGTCTTGC
>CM042180.1:1101513-1120284 GCA_023376005.1 Doryteuthis pealeii
ATGATTCAGTATATCTCACTAAGAATACGTCTATAAACTCTAACGGGAAAAAACTATATGAATAAGACAAAAAATAACATCTTTTTTTTAACTTTTTATGTGCATTATAATTGCTTTCAAATTATTAATATATATAACATACTTAACAATTCTTCAAGCAAATTACCAAATTACTATAATATATATATATATATATATATATATATATATATATATACACATATATTAAATTCATTGCTCTCTTTGAAATGTACCACAGATTTTAGTCAACAAAGTTGTTTTTGACCCGAATCCCCCCAGTTTCTGGCACGGAAATCAACCTTATCATCACTTCCCAATCAAAATTTATTTCCTTCCTTCTTTTTGAACGTTTAAAGTTATCTTCAATAGTTTTTCAGTAAGGAACTTATGACAATATTTTTATAAGCTCCTTCCAGCAGGAGGCGCTGTCAAGAGGAGATAGAAAAGACTAATGGTAGTATGAGTCGAGTAGATACGATCGATCCATCTGCTGCCTCTAAACATGGAAATGGATGATAACATTAGAAACAAAAATATAATCCATATATATAGTATCGCCCATAGATAAATGGCCATGTGCCATACTATGTTTTGGCATATACATATTTACAAACCCCTCCGCACGAGCAGGATGTGACACAAGGTCAATTTCTTAAGCAGAGTTCAACAGGTTTGAATTCAGAGTTTTCCTTCTCCTAGACCGGTTGCCTAACCAAGGTTAAAGAGCCCAGTCTGCCCTACTATTTACCCATAGCTGGAGGGAGAGTAGGATTCATACCTTTCCCAAGGGTATTTAGTATATTTTGGCATATATATGTACATTCTTACTAATTCGTTTTTAGGAAAAGTTCATTTTCTTCTAAACCAATGAGAATGAGATTTTATTATTTCTAAAAAGTCGTCGGGGCGGCCTAAAGTCGAGATTATTTTTGGCGGCCTAAAGTCGAGATTATTTTTGGCGTCTGAGGTGGAGCCCCACACCTACCATCAGCTCCTTGCTTTACCGCACAGATCCCTGAGCTACTCATATGCTGAGTTGGCGAGGGCTGATATCGGACTAGGAACCTTGTGGTTTCTAGCCGAACACTCTACCAACTGAGCTAACCCGGCCCTATTATTATTTCTAGTGAAAGATTATAAAATCAAAATGGATATTATTATGTATTACAGCATTGCCCATAAAAAAGGTACACACCTAAGGATCTTTTTTTATAAAAAGATAATTTTCTTCTAAACAAAAGATACCAGCATTTTATTATTTCTAGTGGAACATTATACAATCAAAATGGATATTATTAGGTATTGTATGTGTGCGTATATATATATATATATATATATATATATGACACACACTCACATATACATAAACACAAATACACAAATATTCATAGACACACACACAAACATAGTCATACACACATATATATAAAGTCACACACACAGTCACACACACCACACATATATATAGTCACACACACACACACAATATATTAGTCACACACACACACATATAATATAGTCACAACACATACACACACATATATAGTCACACACACATACACACACATATATATATAGTCACACACATATACACACACATATATAGTCACACACACACATTATATAGTCACACACACACATATACACACACATATATAGTCACACACACACACATATAGTCACACCACACACATATAGTCACACACACACACACACAACATATATATCACACACACACACACACATACATATATATAGTCACACACACACACAACACACATACATATATATAGTCACACACACACACACACACATACATATATATAGTCACACACACACACACACACACACATATATATAGTCACACACACACACACACACCACATATATATAGTACACACACACACACACACATATATATAGTCACACACACACAACACACACACATATATAGTCACACACACACACACACACACATATATATAACACACACACACACACACACATACATATATATAGTCACACACACACACACACACACACAGTCACACACACACACATAATATATAGTCACACACACACACACACACACATATATATAGTCACACACACACACACATATATAGTCACACACCACATACATATATATAGTCACACACACACACACACACACACATATATAGTCACACACACACACACACACACACACACACATACATATATATAGTCACACACATATATAGACACACACACATATATATAGACACACATAGAAACGCACACACATACATACATAGACACATATATATATATACAGACACACACATACACACATACAGACACACATACACACACAAATATATATATACACATACACGAGCAAACATACAAACACATATACATGCACACAAACACACACATATACATACACATGCACACAAACACACACATATACATACATATACACACAAATACATACATACATATATATACACACACACGTACATACATATATATACACACACACACGTACATACATATATATACACACACATGTACATACATATATATACATACACATATATACACACACATGTACATACACATATATACACACACATGTACATATACATACATACACACACACATGTACATACACACATGTACACACACATATATAGATGCACATACGCACATACATATATAGACATACACACACACATATACATACATAGACACCCCCCCCCCACATCATTTCATCTTTTTTCTTTTTCAGCCACAATCCTTGCTGTCATAATATAAATCTACAATATGTTAAAAGAGATTTTAAATCAAAATCAATATCCCGACTGACAAAGACACAATACAGAAAAACGCGCGCATCTTGGATTTTGTGTTTAAAAAGATTTCTAAAAATATTTTACACAACACATTAAAATCACATTGACATTTTCCTCTTCAATAAAAATTGCACTCAAAATACTTCTCAGTCCATTATTCATGTCAGATATACACACATATATATATATATATATATATATATATTGATAGATATATATAAAGATGAATCAGATGAGAGAAGTTTGCAAGTGTTTGACGCCAAAACTATTTGGTTAGTCTGATTGATATATCTATGTTTACATACTTACCAAAAACAAAATTTCATGGATATACATATTTACCAACCCCTCCGCATGAGCAGGATGTGACACAAGGTCAATTTTTTAAGCAAAGTTTAACAGATTTAACCTCAGTTTCTCCTAACGGATCATCAGGACTATATATATATATATATATATATATATATATATATATATGAAATAAAAATGGAACTTAATCCAACAGTGTGAATTTGATATATTGAAAAAACAAAAGATGTTTACAAATGCATGGGATCATCAGGAGAGAATGTGCAAACGTTTCGGGGCCTTCCTCTCAACGGTTTTCAACGGGGGGGCCGATGTTGCTTTTTAAAACCGTTGAGAGGAAGGCCCCGAAACGGTTGCACATTCTCTCCTGATGATCCCATGCATCTGTAAACATCTTTTGTTTTTTCAATATATCAAATTCATATATATTATATATATATTATATATATATAAGGGAATGACTTACCGGTAAAAAATATTGGGTTAATCTCAATATTTGGTTGATACAAGTGTTAATCAGATAAGTCAGTGTTATAACAAATATAAAGTGCTCAATACGTTAGTAGAGCGGATTTAGTATTACAGTGTGTATAGAATTAACCTACTCGAGTTTCACCATAAGGATCTTCAGGGTTAAATCCACTGAATTAATCAAGATATTGATTAATTACAGTTAACAGTAATTAATCAATATCTTGATTAATTCAGTGGATTTAACCCTGAAGATCCCTATGGTGAAACTCGAATAGGTTATTTCTATACACATTGTAATACTATATATATATATATATATATAATGAAAACTATTTTGAGCGGAAGGCTACAATTGTTATTGTATCCTTTGGTATCATTAACACCAAAAGAGTGAACAAAATTTTGGGTAGATTGTAATTGGTGCCCTAATGACTGGGGAAAAATTGATAAAAAAAATAAAAAAATAAAAAATAAAAATAAAAAAAATTTAAAAAATTAATTACAGTTAACTGCGCAGTTAACTGTAATTAAACAATATCTTCATTCATTAATTCAGTAGATTTAACCCTGAAGATCCTTATGGTGAAACTCAAGTAGATTATTTCTATACACACTGTAATACCACATATAATGGGGCCTGGTTAGCTCAGTTGGTAGAGTGTTTGGCTGGAAACCACAAGGTTCCTAGTTCGATACCGGTCCCTGCCAACACAGCGTATGAGTAACATAGGGATCTGTGTGGTAAAGTAAGGAGCTGATGGAAGGTGTGGCGCTCCACCTCAGATGCTAAAAACAATCTCCTTGGTCTAGCGCTATTGAAAAGGGGATAGACTCCCTCGCTGACTGGCTGATACTGACTTTAGGCCGCCTCGTCGACTTTACTTTATACTTTGAATAATCAACTGAAAACTATTTTGTTATCGTGTCATTAACACCAAAAAGGGTGAACAAAATGTTGGGTAGATTGTAATTGGTGCCCTAATGACGGGGGAAAAATTGATAAAAAAATTAAAAATTAAAAAATTGTTTTAATAAATTAAAAATCAATTACAGTTAACTGCGCAGTTAATTGTAATTAAACAATATCTTGATTAATTCAGTGGATTTAAACCTGAAGATCCTTATGGTGAAACTCGAGTAGGTTATTTCTATACAGACTGTAATACCATATATATATATATAAAGATAAATCTGATAAGTCAGACGAACCTACTAAAAGTTTCGCTTAATGCTCTTCAGGGCTAAGATCTAAGATTGTACTAATAGATTATTTTTTGTTGGTACGATTATCTTGGTCTTTTCTTTTTTACAAAAATTTTTTTCTTCCCGGTTGATGTTTGGTAGTATATTTTTACAATCAAACTATTTGCTGGGTTTTTTCTCACCGCGAGGATTTACCAACAAGTTTGGTATATTAAATATATATATATATATATATATATATATATATCTACTATACTATGAATAATTAACTATTATGAGTGCAAGGCTATGATTGTTATCGTGTCATTAACACCAAAAAGGGTGAACAAAATTTTGCGTAGATTGTAATTGGTGCCCTAATGACTGGGGAAAAATTGATAAAAAAAATTAAAAATTAAAAAATCTCAGAATTTTATGAAATGAGAAAAAAAAATATTTACTTTCAGTTCATGCCCTAAATTCCAAGCAAAAATTTTTTTTCTTTTCTTTTTTTTCTTCATTACTTGATAAAAAAACTGAACCAAATTTGTTAATAGTATTTCATTTCTTTTCTTTCTTTCTTTCTCTCTTTTCTTTGGGGGGAAGGTCGGTGGAGTGGGGTGGGGAATACAATCTTTCGTCACATGACATGCATGAACCAATTTCATTTACGAAATTATAAAAAATTGCTTTTTGCCTGTTATCAAATTAAAAAAAATTTTTTTTTTTTTCATAATGACGAGAAAATAATAAGAGTCAAAAAAATGTTATCCCTCCGAGCAGAAAATTATCCGAAGAATTAGTTGCATCAAATGATGAAGATATTAAATCCAAAATCATTCCAATCCAATTCAACAGGAGATAATTCCAAAATTCCCTTCCTTGTCTTTTCTACAAATCCCTGTTGAATGTAAAAAAAACCCATTTTTGGAATCCCCTGATTCAAAAAAAAAAAAAAAATTACGTAGAGGGAAAAATTTCAAAACAAATTTAATTACATTAATATTCTATATGCATTACAATATTTAATTTAATTTTCTTTCTACTCTATTTATATTCTGTCTTTTCTTCTTTTTTTTTTTTTGAGTGGCCAAACGAAGAAAAATGGACTACATTCAAACGAAGAAACTGGACCATGTTCAAACAAAGAAACTGGACCGCGTTCAAACAAAGAAACTGGACCGCGTTCAAACAAAGAAACTGGGACCGCGTTCAAACAAAGAAACTGGACCGCGTTCAAACAAAGAAACTGGACCGCGTTCAAACAAAGAAACTGGACCGCGTTCAAACAAAGAAACTGGACCGCGTTCAAACAAAGAAATGGACCGCGTTCAAACAAAGAAAATGGACCGTGTTCTTCAAACGAAGAAAATGGACCGCGTTCTTCAAACGAAGAAAATGTACCACGTTCTTCAAACGAAGAAAATGTACCACGTTCTTCAAACGAAGAAAATGGACCGCGTTCTTCAAACGAAGAAAATGGACCGCGTTCTTCAAACGAAGAAAATGGACCGCGTTCTTCAAACAAAGAAAATGGACCGCGTTCTTCAAACAAAGAAAATGGACCGTGTTCAAACAAAGAAAATGGACCGCCCGCGTTCAAACGAAGAAAATATTGAAGGGGTGGCCTAATGTCAGTATCAGCCAGACAAATAGAAAGAGAGAGAGAGAGTCTATCCCCTTTTCAGTAGCGTTAAACCAAGGAAATTCTTTTTGGTATCTGAAGCAGAGCACCACTCCTACCGTCAACTCCTAACTTTACTGCACAGATTCCTGTGCCATTCAAATACTAAAGTTGTATCTAGAAGGCCAGTATCTAACTCAGAACCTTGTTGTTCCAAGTCAGGCTTTCTACTGACTGAGCTGAAGAAAACGGACTACATTCAAATGAAGAAAACGGACCACATTCAAATGAAGAAAATAGAAAAAAAACAAGTCAACGGGGTGGCCTAATGTTGGTATGAGCAAGACAGAGAAGTAGTCTAACCCCTTTTCACTAGCGCCAAACCAAGGAGATTGTTTTTGGTATCTGAGGCAGAGTGCCACTTCTACCGTCAGTTCCTCACTTTACCACAGATTCCTGTGCCACTCATATGCTGAGTTGGCAACGGCCGGTATCAAACTCAAAACCTTGTGGTTCCTAGTCGGACGCTCTACCAATTGAGCTGAAGAACCTGGACCACATTCAAATGGAAAAAATCAAACACATTCAAATGAAGAAAATGGACTATATTCAAATGAGGAAAATGGACTACATTCAAATGAAGAAAATGGACCACATTCAAATGAGGAAAATGGACCACATTCAAATGAGGAAAATGGACCACATTCAAATGAGGAAAATGGACCATATTTAAATGAAGAAAATGGACCACATTCAAATAAAGAAAATGGACTACATTCAAATGAAGAAAATGGACCACACTCAAATGAGGAAAATGGACTATATTCAAATGAGGAAAATGGACCACATTCAAATGAGGAAAATGGACCATATTCTACTGTGGTGCAAGACATACACTTCTATTCAGAGTGAGGAGATATAATGGGTAACCTTGCTGTACAAGATGATTAGCAGTATTGGACCTTGGACTCTAAGATGATGCCAGATTTCAAATCTGTTTTTTTTTTTTTTAGTGGAGGCGGGTGGGGGTTGTTTTGAAATATGGTACCTCAAACTGATTAGATTTAACCTTATCATGTTTTTGCATCAGGTTAGAATCCTGACTAATAAGAAGATATCTACTATTTTTATTATTTCAGTAGCGGAGAGGAGAATCGGAGGGGGGGGGTGATAAAGAGGAAAGGAAGAAAGAGAAGAAAAAAAAGGGAAGATAAGAGCAGAGATGAGAAAAGAGAAAGAGAAAAAGATGAAAACAGAGAGGGAAAAAGAGAGAAAAAAGAAGAAGAAAAAAAGAAAAGAAAAATGTAAAAAGAAATAAGAAAAAAGTATGAGATAGAAAAAGAAAAGAAAAAAAGAAAAGAAAAAAAAGAAAAAAATGTGAAAAAGAAGAGAGAAGAGGAAAAGAAGGAAGAAAAAGGGAAAGAAAGAGAAAAGAAGAAAATGAAAAACGAAAGAAAGGAAGGAAGAAGGAAAAGAAGGAAAAAAGAAGGAAAAAAGAAAAAGAAAGGAAAAAAAAGAGGGAAGAAAAAAGAAAGAAAGAAAAAGAAAGAAAGAAAAAAACAAGAAAAAAAGGGAAGGAAGCAAAAAGGGAAAATGTAAAAAGTAAAACAGAAAACAGAAAAAAAAGTGATGAAGAAGAAGAAACGAAGGAAGAACAAAGAAAAAAAAAGGAAAGAAAAAAAGACAATTAAATGTAAACAAAAAAAGAAAAGAGGAAAAAAGAGAAAGAAAAGAAAAAGAAAAAAGAAAAAGTGAAACAAAAAAAAGAAAAATAGAGCAAAGAAGAAAGAAGAGGAACAGAAGGAAGAAAAAGGGAACGAAAGAGAAAAGATGAAAATGAAAAAAAAGGAAGAAAAAAAAACAAAAAACAAAAAAACAAAAAGGAACAAAGAAAAACAAGAAAAAGGGAACAAGGAAGAAAAGAAAAATGGAAGGAAAGAAAAAGGGAAAATGTAAAAAGAAAAGGAAAAAAAAAAAGAGATGAAGAAGAGAAAATGAAGCAAGAACAAAGAAAAAGAAAAAGAAAAGAAAAAAGACGAATAAAGGTGAACGAAAAACGAAAAAAAGGAAAAGAGGGAAAAACTGAAAAAAAAAAAAAAAAGAATAAAGGAAGAAAAGTGAAAAGAAAAAGGAAAGAAAAATTTAAAAAGCGAAAAAGAAAAGAGAAGAAAAAAATTTTTTTTAAAGAAAAAAAAGAAAGAAAAAAAAAACAGAAGAAAAAAAAAAACAGAAGAAAAAAAGGACACAAAAAAGTAAAAGAAGAAAAAATGTAAAAAGAAAACCGGAAAAAGAATAAGCAGGGATGAAGGAAGAACAAAGAAAGAGATGGAAAGAAAGAAAGAAAAAGAAAAGGTGAACAAAAAAAGGAATAACTGTAAAAAGAAAAAAAGAGAGAAGGAAGAAAGACGAAAGGAAAAAAAACGAAAAAGAAAAAAAAATAGAAGAGAAAAAAGTAAATAAAAAAATATGAAGAAAAAGAAATTGGAGAGAAAGAAGTATAAGAAAAAAATGAAAAAAAAATAGAAGAGAAAAAATGAAAAGAAAAAAAAATGAAGAAAAAAAGAAGCCAAACTAGAAGAAAAAGTAAAAGTGAAAAGCTAAATGCATCTAAAAGCTGTGGAATTCTCCTACTATTGAAGGTAGAAAAGATGCGCCAAGGGAGCTGGTGTATTTGAGTCTCCCAAGAGGAAAGTCTGCTACACAGTGTATTTTTAGTTAACATTATCTGACAACATATTATCACACCCAGAGGGAAAAGAACTTTTACAATTATATCCATTCGGAAAAAGACATCAAACTCAAAATTCTTTCAAAAGAAACGAAGAATTCCTCATTAAGATCAGAAAAACTTGTTCAAGCCTTTAAAAGGGAAAATGCAAAATGGATCAGTTTTTTTTTACTTTCTTTTGTTACTTTTCAAAAAAAAAAAATTACATATATATATATATATATATATATATATATATATATGTGTGTGTGTGTGTGTGTGTGTGTGTGTGTTGTTTGTGTGTGTAATATATATATATATATGTGTAGGTATAATATATATATATATATATATATATATATATATATATATGTGTGTGTGTGTGTGTGTGTGTGTGTGTGTGTTATATATATGTGTGTGTGTGTGTGAGTGTAATATATATATGTATGTGTGTGTGTGTGTGTGTGTGTGTGTGTGAGTGTAAATATATATGTGTGTGTGTGTGTGTGTGTAATATATATATATATATATATGTGTGTGTGTGTGTAATATATATAATATATATGTGTGTGTGTGTAATATATATATATATATGTGTGTGTGTGTGTGTATAATATATATATATATATATGTGTGTGTGTGTGTGTGTGTGTGTATAATATATATATTATATATGTGTGTGTGTGTGTGTGTGTTGTTTATATATATATATATATATATATATATATATGTGTGTGTGTGTGTGTGTGTGTGTAATATATATATGTGTGTCTGTGTGCAATTCTTTTCTGTTTAAAAAAAATGTATATATATGTACACACACACACATATATATATATATATAATATAGGAAGCACGTGGTGTAATGGTAATTGCATTTCACTTAGTGCTAATACCCTTGGGAAAGGTATGAATCCTACTCTCCCTCCAGCTATGGGTAAATAGTAGGGCAGACTGGGCTATTTAACCTTGATTAGGCAACTGATCTAGGAGAAGGAAAACTCTGAATTCAAACCTGTTGAACTCCACTTAAGAAATTGACCTTGTGTCACATCCTGCTCATGCAGAGGGGTTGGTAAATATATATATATATTTAAATATATATTTCATGTATATCTGATGAGTCTAATTTTCAAATTTTTTTAAAATGGTATACGTCCAGATGAAACCTTAAAATCATTATCAATATGCTTTCTAAGAACGGGAATATTTGAACTCATTTAAGCTACGGTTGTTGGTTGTGAAATTTAACACAGAAATACATTTCAAATTCTCCTGTCTCTCACTCTCTCTTCTCTCCAGAGAAACTAACATTATATAACAAGGAGGTAGTTAAGAGATATATAGATGGAAAGAAAGTGATAGACAGAAAGTAAAGTAAGAGATTGGTCGGTTTTGGACTTAATTGCAAATTACGACTAATTAGAACCAATTAAAACAGAATTTTTTTCAAAAATAATTCAATCCTAAAAGTAAGGAATAATTTAGTATAATTTTCATGTCATTAAACTAAAGAGTAAAAAAGCCTTTAGAAAGTAAATTTTGATTAACTCAGCTTTAGTATAATAATAGATATATCAAAGATTCCTGCCAACTGCGGATGACTTTATATATATTTATATATGTTGGCAGGAATCTTTGATATATATATATATATATATATATATATATATATATATATATATATCTCAAAGATTCCTGCTAACTGACACACACATGTAATCGACTGCAATTAATCAATATCTTGATTAATCCAGTGGATTTAACCCTGAAGATCCTTATGGTGAAACTCGAGTAGGTTATTACTTGTACTTGCATTACTATATATAGATAGATAGATAGATAGATAGATAGATGTCAGTTCATATGCTTGATAAAATAAATAAAATAGAATCTTGAGGGAAAACTTTTGTATTTATCAACGTCAGAAAGGAAGAAAAAAAATTATTATTTGAAAAAATTTAAAATGCTATTCCCTAACAAACTGTTTATCGAGAAAGACATATATATATATATCAAAGATTCCTGCGAAAGACACACACGTGTAATCGACTGCAATTAATCAATATCTTGATTAATCCAGTGGATTTAACCCTGAAGATCCTTATGGTGAAACTCGAGTAGGTTATTACTTGTACCTGTATTACAATATATATATATATTTTAAATATTCCTGCCATTCCTCATTGTAAATTGACCTGATGCTGCAAGATATTCCCATATCTTGTTACACATTTTTACACAGGCTTATTTATGATTATAGTACGAAGAAACGCAACCGTTATTTCTATATGTTTGCATTATGCATCACAGTCTATGACAAAATGGTCTAGATCGAATATTTGTTAGCAAAGTCTTGAAACAAAAGGTGAATATTTCATAAGTTTTATCTGAGAATAGATGGTGTAACTAGCCAGATTATAATGCGACCTATCAGCGGGTCAACCGCAAACACCCACTTTGACAACCACAAATTAGGGGTGCGACCTACTCACTGGTGTGATATATCTGCATGTACAAGGTGTGTCAAAACGTATGGAGATTTTTTTGTACTTTTTGACACACTTTGTATTCTGCAAAAAATTAATGTTCCATTCATTCTTCATTTCTATCTTGGTCAATACAGCTTTAAAATTTGTACTTTTTGACACACCTTGTATTCTGCAAAAAATTAATGTTCCATTCATTCTTCATTTCTATCTTGGTAAATACAGCTTTAAAATTTGTACTTTTTGACACACCTTGTATTCTGAAAAAAATTAATGTTCCATTCATTCTTCATTTCTATCTTGGTAAATACAGCTTTAAAATTTGTACTTTTTGACACACCTTGTATTCTGCAAAAAATTAATGTTCCATTCATTCTTCATTTCTATCTTGGTAAATACAGCTTTAAAATTTGTACTTTTTGACACACCTTGTATTCTGAAAAAAATTAATGTTCCATTCATTCTTCATTTCTATCTTGGTCAATCCAGCTTTAAAATTTGTACTTTTTGACACACCTTGTATTCTGAAAAAAATTAATGTTCCATTCATTCTTCATTTCTATATTGGTAAATACAGCTTTAAAATTTGTACTTTTTGACACACCTTGTATTCTGAAAAAAACTAACATTACATTTATGGGTTTGTTTTGTTTTATGGCATATCAACCTCAGTAGGTCATTTAATGCCGATATAGTTTTGAAAAATTCATTTTTAATAGATACTCAATTTTTTTATGAATACATTTTTCTATTTAACCCATAGATGGGATCCTAACAGGTACTACCACTCCAGGTCAGAGTGGACCAGGGAGCAATGGTGATGAAGGGGTGCTCCACATTCCCCAAACCTCCAAAACTGGAACCTCACCATCAGATAGAGTTTAACGTCATTCCCAGGACATGTAGACCTTCAGTCACCACCTTCTAGCACCCATATGATAAAAAGGGGTTTGGGCTTGCCATAAAGGCAATAGGATTGGGGCAATCATATCGGTGCTAGGGCTTGACGTGACCAGTCGATTGATCAGAGGGGGCCTCTCCGACCACACGTCTTGCCCAGGAAAGGGCCAAAGTGGAGTATTGCATGTCATGAACTGCTCATCCACCTAGAAAACGGTGACTATGTGGAGAAGAAGGGATGTGATCCACAGAGGACCAGCTTCATTTTGATGTATGATACTTGCATGTCATGGACTGCTCAAAAACCTGGGTTCTATCCTTAAGTATCACGGGTCGCCACCCACAGCCAACAGGTGGCCCCATTGGGGGAGTCTTACCCCTCTGCAGAGGTGCAGTCGGTGCATTCTAACGCCGCAGCATACAGGGCGGCATGCATTAGGGGTCAACACCCATGGCTAACAGTTGATGTATTCTACAGCCCCATGGCCACAATTGACGTATTCTACAGCCCCCTCTTCAACGTTTTCTTTTGCATGTCAGGCCAATACATAATTTCCAATGATAATGATGTCCGGAAAAGGACATGAGCAGTGACCGTACATGCGACACATTTGAATATGCAGATGAAGGTGTCTGGGATATATATATATATATATATCACATGCTATGGCAATTAATTAGCTAGGTCGGTTTTATGCAGGACATGATGAGGAAAGAGAACAATGCAGACGATAGAAACAGACATGACACAGAATGAGAGAGAAAGAGAGACAAAGAAAGAGAGATGGAGGGAGAGAGACAGAAAGTCATACAGAGAGAGAGAGAGAGTGAAACAGAGAGAAACAGAGAGATTTAAAGAAAGAGAGTGAGAGAGAGATTTAAAGAAAGAGAGAGAGAGAGACACAGAGAGAGAGGAGAGAGAGAGAGACAAAGTGAGAGACAAAGAGAGAAAAAGAAAGAGACAGACAGACAGAATGAGAGTAAGAGAGAGAGAAAGAGAGAAAAAAAGAGAGAAAGACACAGAGAGAAAGGCAGAGAGAAAGAGAGTGAGAGGAGAGAGAGAAAGAGACAGAGAAAAAGAGAGAGAGAGAAAGACACAGAGGAAAGAGAGAGAGAGAGAGAAAGAGAGTGAGTGAAAGAAAGAAAGAAAGAGTGAGAGAGAGAAAGACAGATGAGAAAGAGAGAGTGAGAGGAGAGAGAGAAAGAAGAGAGATAGAAAGAAGAGAGATAGAGAGAGAGAGAGAGAGAAGACATAGAGAAACAGAGAGAGAGAGAGTGAGAGGATAGAGAGAGAGAGAGAGAGGAGAGAGAGAGAGAACAGAAAAGTGCAAAAGAGTCATGACCCTAAAACCAAAACAAACAAAATGGCCTCTAGAGAAGAAGAAGAAGAAGAAGAAGAAGAAGAAGAAGAAACTATGGCGAGATGAAGAAAATTGCTTCCAATTTGCTTTTAAGTGAAGAATTGGCCCAACACACACAAAACAATGAATAATTAATAATGATGTATTTTTCTAGGGTAGATAATAAGTAAGTATTAAATGATCAACTTGAATTATTAATATTAGATTTTCTATATTTGTTCACACTCAATATGGTTTCACTTGGGCATCTGCATATAGATGCTTCTAGGATATGCACATACATACATACATACATACATATATATATATATATATATATATATATATATATATATTTGTTATAAAGTACAAGTGCATTTGCTACCATTGGTATTATCTGCGTTATTTGGACTATTGTCCCCATCTTCATTGTTATTTGTACAACATTTCGGACGATATACCCTCCGGCCTTCTTCAGGTATTTCTTGTCGGACTTGGGAACCTTCTCGGACTTCTTTTCGAACTTCAAGGTTCAAAGTTCCATGATGGCTCCCGAATACGACAAGAAAGTTCCCGAGTTCGAAAAGAAGGTTCCCGAGTCCGAGAAGGTTCCCGAGTCCGACAAGAAATACCCGAAGAAGGCCGGAGGGCATATCGGCCGAAACATTGTACAAATAACAATGAAGATGGGGACAATAGTCCGAATAACGCAGATAATACTAATCTTCAAGCCTCATCTCAAACATTCAGAGAAATTGCTACCATTGGTTTTGAAGCAGCATATTTGCCACTTATCAATACAACATGCCTGTGAAAGTTCATCCTTTGGTGAAAACAAATAAATACACCCATAATCGAGCACTTTATTTTCAATTCTTTATTACTAAATAACTCTGTCTCTGTGTCTGTCTGTCTGTCTGTCTCTCTCTCTATATATATATATAGAGAGAGAGATAAAAGAGTATGAAAAACAAACTTTGATGTTAAAAAGAATATATTTTTATATCCTTTTTCATTGCTGATATTGACAATATTTCGATTTATAAAAAAATCATCATCAGAGCATAATGATAATTAGGTCCGTTTTTAGATGTAAATGTTTTTAATCCGGACTCATCGAGAGAGAAGCAAAAAATAATTTAAATTCAAACTGGAAGCATTGTTTTTCCCAAAAAGAGTGTATCCCGTGCGTTCGCTTCATCTCGCTCTTTTTCCACGTCGTGTTCCTTCAGTGTAACAGTTTTTAAAAAGAAAAAGAAATACTTCAAATTCAAAAATTGAAAAATTCTTTTTCGAAAAATAGGTCTCTCCTCAGTCGAAAATGTCCCCTTATTCATTGAATGATTCTAGCTTGTAATAGACCTGGCTGGAGAGCCACCATCTACCTGTCTGTGGAAGAATTTGAGTCCAAATGAATTAAACACCAAAAATTGACACTGAATCTCCATTATAATATACTAGCAAAATAAAAAGACACCCTCTGGGCGATGTAAAAATGATTTTTTGAAAGATATTGCCTGAGGGGAAGGGAGCTGAAAATTCAATGTCATAGAGTGTGTACCATAAGTATGTAAAATCGTCAAATTTATTAAAGGAGTAAAAAAAAAGAAAGAAAGAAAGAAAGACAATTTGAAATGGAAACAGTTCCGATGACTTTAAATATTATATTAGAATAAAACAATCTATATATAAATATATAACGCCGGGCATCTATTTATTGAAACAATGAGGATTGTCTAACGTTGCATGCTCACATTTTGAGTATATTTATTCTATGTTATGACGTTGGATTATGTGTTGGGTAATGTGACGTAAGCAGTGACGTAGTTTTTGTTACAGACAAAAAGAGAGCGAATCTCCATTATTAATATATATATATATATATATATAAGGAAAAAATGAGTAAAGAAAAGAAATGTAGATGGATAAAAATGAATTTTATCGATATCACTTCTAATCGATATCACTTACACATGTGTTTCGGTCCGTTTATCAAAATGTATACGGATTTACGTTATTATTATTATTAAAATAATCAGATGAAATTGAAATAATGATAATAATAATAATAATAGGAAAAATGTAAAAATATTCCGTACACAGAGAGATTTTTTACGACCTTCATCAGAGTGAATTTTTTATTTTTTTGAGTAGAGACAAAAATCTGTTGGAGACAAAACAGAATTTTAAAATGTTCGATAAAAGAATAAAGAATATTTTTGAATCATTTGGAACGCAGAGACCATTAAAGATTTGAAAGTTTTGGTGGATGGATACAGTTTGTATTGCAAAGAATGAAATGTTATTAATAATCTTAAACTTGTTGATGATTGAATGAAGCGTGTTTTCATTGTTATTGTTTGGAAAATATATATATATATATATATTGCAATAAATATTTTTATGTGTGTATGTATGAACATTTATATTATTTGTGAAAAATGTGTTGTCTGCATCGAGCCAAATGGTTTTATATAGAATTACCACTTTCACTCGGCTTAAGTATTGGACCCAAGGGAAGATTTTAACCTCTGCACTCTGAAAGAGGGTCGCCTCTCTAACAATAAATAATAATCAGTGCAAGGTGATGTATACACTGTTTTTAGTTAAAGAGGCAGGCGCATTACATTTGCTCAATTAAGCGGCTGGAAAAAAATATACAATCAAAACAGATATCATTAGGTATTATTTATTACCAAACTCTACAGTTGGCTTTTATTATTCATAATGAAATATGATACAATCAACTAAATAGTTAAATTAGGAAAATTTACCAATGAAAAACGGGAGTAATGGAAAATGATGGAAGAGTTCGTTTCAAAGTTGTTCTATTTTTCAATCATACCCCCTCTGTTGCAAATCTTTCTATCTGCATTCTTATTTAGTTTCATTAGCCTTTCTAATTTAATATCATATTTTATTATATTAAAACTTAAATACTTGCACCCGGAGGGTGCATATATTTGCTAGTATATATATATAAAATAAATTTTTTAAAACTTTGACACTACTGCATCGTCTTTCGTAGACGGAAGGCAGCCAACCACTTATACAATATCTATGCATATATATATATATATATATATATATATATATTATATACATATATATATATATGCTATTTGCCCCAGCCCTGACAACTCACCCTCAGCATCCATCTGCATCTTATAGAAAGAATAAAGTTCAAGTTTAGCTTTTATGAGTGCGTCACCCCCCAGCCACCCCTCATCAAGTTAATTCATCTGATGTTTATTTTTCAAAAAGAAATTTCACGTTGAATTTAGGGTGTGCCCTATTTGCTAACTAAAAAAAAAAAAAAATAGGGTACACACATACGTATGTACGTAGGTACGTACATATGTGTGTAGGTACGTACTTACGTACGTGTGTGTGTACGTATACACACACACATGTACAAACATACGTGTACACACACATACTTATGCTCACATACACACAGGTACTTAAGCACACGCACGCACACACACAAAGCATACTTATACACAAACATACACACACACACATGTACTTACACAAACACACCCACATGTACGTATGCACATGCCCACACGTATGTACGTAAACACACATGTATTTACGCACACATACGTACTTACATGCGTACACACACACACACATGTACTTATGCACACACACCCACACGTATGTACGTACACACACATGTACTTATGCACACACACGCACATACATACGTACACACACATGTATGTAGGTACATATGTACACACACGTACTTGTACTTATGCACACGCACACACACACACACACGTACATATGCAGACACATGTACTTATGCACGCATAAACACACACGTATGCAGACACACATACGTATGTGCTTACACACACACACACACACACAGACACACATATGTATGCACTTACGCACACACACTCACTTATGTATGTATATACATACGTACACACACACACACACACTCGTACTTAAACACACACACACACACACACACACACACGTACGTACGTATGCAGACACAAACGTGTGTACTTACGCACACACACACGCACGCACTTATGTATTTACGTACACATACACACATGTATTTACGTACATACACACACACACACTCGTACTTAAGCACACACATGTACACACACACACACACACACTCGTACTTAAGCACACACATGTACACACACACACTCGTACTTAAGAACACACATGTACATACACACACACACACACTCGTACTTAAGCACACACATGTACATACACACGCACACACACACACACGTACTTAAGCACACACATGTACATACACACACACACGTACTTAAGAACACACATGTACATACACACACACACATGTATTTACGTGCACAAACACACACACTCGTACTTAAGCACACACATGTACATACACACACACACACACACACACACACACACGTTATTTATGCACGCATACGCACACACACACTCATACTTAAGCACACACATACATACACACACACACGTAAATATGTACGTATACATTTTCACCCACCCCAAAATTTGTAGAGTAATCATTAAATATCCTTGAGTCACCATTTTGGAAGTTTGCCAATAATTTTATCTTTTCTAACATTTTTTTGTTTTGTTTTTTAAATCTTTTCATCTCTTTCATGTTCGTTCTGGTTTGTTGTTTTGTTTTTGTTATTTCATTTTATTTTATTTATTTTTTGTCTTGTTGTAGAAATTATTACGTCAACTCCGAGCTGAGTACATCGTTTTAGGGAGATTCATGGACTCCACTTAAAATCCTTCTTGGTTTTCTTATCTCTTTCTATCTGTCTATCTATCTATCCATATCTTCTTGTAAATATATAAAGGGCAGTTGTGTCTATAGCATGACATCTCTCTC
>CM042180.1:1127884-1147884 GCA_023376005.1 Doryteuthis pealeii
ACAAAAAGATGTTATTTTTTGTCTTATCGATTTCAAAGTAGAACTTTATCTTCAGAGACGAATTCCAGAAATGGACGCATTTTTTTTTTATATGTAGTCATTCAATTTCAATTTTCTTATTTTCATCTATTTATATATTTATGTATTATTCATTTGATATATGTAGAATGAAATGTACATACTGTGTACTATATACTGTGAGGAACGTGTATTTTAATTAATTATGTATTCAGTGTTTAGCTCTAATCCATTGTTTATACTAGGACCTAATTTGGCTATTAATAAACTTTCTCTAATTCTGAGATTACCAATGTTTCGTATTACTGTCTCTATCTTAACGGAAAAACTATTGAATAAGACAAAAAATAACATTTTTTAAAACTTTTTATGTGCATTGTAATTGCTTTCAAATTATTAATATATTATAACATACTTAACAATTCTTCAAGCAAATTACCAATTACTTTATATATATATATATATATATTAAATTCATTGCTCTCTTTGAAATGTACCACAGATTTTAGTCAACAAAGTTGTTTTTGACCCGAATCCCCCCAGTTTCTGGCACGGAAATCAACCTTATCATCACTTCCCAATCAAAATTTATTTCCTTCCTTCTTTTGGAACGTTTAAAGTTATCTTCAATAGTTTTTCAGTAAGGAACTTATGACAATATTTTTATAAGCTACTTCCAGCAGGAGGCGCTGTCAAGAGGAGATAGAAAAGACTAATGGTAGTATGAGTCGAGTAGATACGATCGATCCATCTGCTGCCTCTAAACATGGAAATAGATGATAACATTTGAAACAAAAATATAATCCATATATATAGTATCGCCCATAGATAAATGGCCATGTGCCATACTATGTTTTGGCATATACATATTTACCAACCCCTCCGCACAAGCAGGATGTGACACAAGGTCAATTTCTTAAGCGGAGTTCAACAGGTTTGAATTCAGAGTTTTCCTTCTCCTAGACCGGTTGCCTAACCAAGGTTAAAGAGCCCAGTCTGACCTACTATTTACCCATAGCTGGAGGGAGAGTAGGATTCATACCTTTCCCAAGGGTATTTAGTATATTTTGGCATATATATGTACATTCTTACTAATTCGTTTTTAGGAAAAGTTCATTTTCTTCTAAACCAATGAGAATGAGATTTTATTATTTCTAAAAAGTCGTCGGGGGTGTCCTAATATCGGTATGAGCTAGACAGAGAGGGAGTCTATCCCCTTTACACAAGCGCTAGACCAAAGAGATTGTTTTTGGCGTCTGAGGTGGAGCCCCACACCTACCATCAGCTCCTTGCTTTACCGCACAGATCCCTGAGCTACTCATATGCTGAGTTGGCGAGGGCTGATATCGGACTAGGAACCTTGTGGTTTCTAGCCGAACACTCTACCAACTGAGCTAACCCGGCCCTATTATTATTTCTAGTGAAACATTATAAAATCAAAATGGATATTATTATGTATTACAGCATTGACCATAAAAAAGGTACACACCTAAGGATCTTTTTTTATAAAAAGATAATTTTCTTCTAAACAAAAGATACCAGCATTTTATTATTTCTAGTGGAACATTATACAATCAAAATGGATATTATTAGGTATTGTATGTGTGTGTGTGTATATATATATATATATATATATATATATATATATATGACACACACACTCACATATACATAAACACAAATACGCAAACATTCATAGACACACACACAAACATAGTCACACACACACATACACACATATATATATAGTCACACACACATACACATATATATAGTCACACACACACACACACATATATAGTCACACACACACACACACACACACACATAACACACACACACATACATACATAATATAGTCACACACACACACATACATACATATATATAGTCACACACACACACACATACATACATATATATAGTCACACACACATACATACATATATCACACACACATACATATATATAGTCACACACATATATAGACACACATAGAAACGCACACACATACATACATAGACACACATATATATACAGACACACACATACACACATATATACACACATACACACACAAATATATATATACACATACACGAGCAAACATACACACACATATACATGCACACAAACACACACATATACATACATATACACACAAATGCATACACACACAATACATACACACACACGTACATACACACACACGTACATACATATATATATATACACACACACACGTACACATACATATATATACACACACGTACACATACATACACACACACATGTACACATACATACATACATACACACACACATACATACATACACATACACACACACACACACATACACACACACATGTACACATACATACATACATACACACACATGTACACATACATACATACACACACATGTACATATATATAGAGAGACACACATATATAGATGCACATAAGCACATACATATATAGACATACACACACACATTTACATACATAGACACACACCCACATCTTTTCATCTTTTTTTCTTTTTCAGCCACAATCCTTGCTGTCATAATATAAATCTACAATATGTTAAAAGAGATTTTAAATCAAAATCAATATCCCGACTGACAAAGACACAATACAGAAAAACGCGCGCATCTTGGATTTTCTGTTTAAAAAGATTTCTAAAAATATTTTACACAACACATTAAAATCACATTGACATTTTCCTCTTCAATAAAAATTGCACTCAAAATACTTCTCAGTCCATTATTCATGTCACATATACATATATATATATATATATATATATATATATATAGATATATATATATATAAAGATGAATCAGATGAGAGAAGTTTGCAAGTGTTTGACGCCAAAACTATTTGGTTAGTCTGATTGATATATCTATGTATACATACTTACCAAAAACAAAATTTCATGGATATACATATTTACCAACCCCTCCGCATGAGCAGGATGTGACACAAGGTCAATTTTTTAAGCAAAGTTTAACAGTTTAACTTCAGTTTCTCCTAATGGATCATCAGGATTATATATATATGAAATAAAAATGGAACTTAATCCAACAGTGTGAATTTGATATATTGAAAAAACAAAAGATGTTTACAGATGCATGGGATCATCAGGAGAGAATGTGCAACCGTTTCGGGGCCTTCCTCTCAACGGTTTTCAACGGGGGGGGGGCCGATGTTGCTTTTTAAAACCGTTGAGAGGAAGGCCCCGAAACGGTTGCACATTCTCTCCTGATGATCCCATGCTTTTGTAAACATCTTTTGTTTTTTCAATATATCAATTTCATATATATATATATATATATATATATATATATATAAGGGAATGACTTACCGGTAAAAAATATTGGGTTAATCTCAATATTTGGTTGATACAAGTGTTAATCAGATAAGTCAGTGTTATAACAAATATAAAGTGCTCAATAGAGCGGATTTAGTATTACAGTGTGTATAGAATTAACCTACTCGAGTTTCACCATAAGGATCTTCAAGGTTAAATCCACTGAATTAATCAAGATATTGATTAATTACAGTTAACAGTAATTAATCAATATCTTGATTAATTCAGTGGATTTAACCCTGAAGATCCCTATGGTGAAACTCGAATAGGTTATTTCTATACACATTGTAATACTATATATATATATATATATATATACTATAAATAATGAAAACTATTTTGAGCGCAAGGCTACAATTGTTATTTTATCCTTTAGTATCATTAACATCAAAAAGGGTGAACAAAATTTTGAGTAGATTGTAATTGGTGCCCTAATGACTGGGGAAAAATTGAAAAAAACGAAAAAAAAAAAAACCCTGTTTTGATTAATTACTGAATTAATTACAGTTAGCTGCGCAGTTAACAGTAATTAAACAATATCTTGATTAATTCAGTGGATTTACCTCTGAAGATCCTTATGGTGAAACTCGAGTAGGTTATTTCTATACACACAGTAATACTATATATATATATATATATATATATATATATATATAATATATATACTATACCATGAATTATGATCTGAAAACTATTTTGAGTGCATTGTAATTGAGTATTGGGGAGATAATAATGACTGGGGAAAAATTGAAAAAAAATAAAAAATTAAAAAATTGTTTTAATAAATTAAAAATTAATTACAGTTAACTGCGCAGTTAACTGTAATTAAACAATATCTTGATTAATTCAGTAGATTTAACCAACCCTGAAGATCCTTATGGTGAAACTCGAGTAGGTTATTTCTATACACACTGTAATACCATATATATATATATATATATATATATATCTACTATACTATGAATAATTAACTGAAAACTATTTTGAGTGCAAGGCTATGATTGTTATCGTGTCATTAACACCAAAAAGGGTGAACAAAATTTTGCGTAGATTGTAATTGGTGCCCTAATGACTGGGGAAAAATTGATAAAAAAAATTAAAAATTAAAAAATCTCAGAATTTTATGAAATGAGAAAAAAAATATTTACTTTCAGTTCATGCCCTAAATTCCAAGCAAAATTTTTTTTTCTTTTCTTTTTTTTTTCTTCATTACTTGATAAAAAAACTGAACCAAATTTGTTAATAGTATTTCATTTCTTTTCTTTCTTTCTTTCTCTCTTTTCTTTGGTGGGGGAAGGTTGGTGGGGTTGGGTGGGGAATACAATCTTTCGTCACATGACATGCATGAACCAATTTCATTTACGAAATTATAAAAAATTGCTTTTTGCCTGTTATCAAATTAAAAAATTTTTTTTTTTTTTTAATGACGAGAAAATAATAAGAGTCAAAAAAATGTTATCCCTCCGAGCAGAAAATTATCCGAAGAATTAGTTGCATCAAATGATGAAGATATTAAATCCAAAATCATTCCAATCCAATTCAACAGGAGATAATTCCAAAATTCCCTTCCTTGTCTTTTCTACAAATCCCTGTCGAAAGTAAAAAAAAACATTTTTGGAACCCCCTGATTCAAAGAAATATCACTTAGAGGGAAAAATTTAATTACATTAATATTCTATATGCATTACAATATTTTAGTTTAATTTTCTTTCTACTCTATTTATATTCTGTCTTTTCTTCTTTTTTTTTTTTTGAGTGGCCAAACGAAGAAAATGGACTACATTCAAACGAAGAAAATGGACCACGTTCAAACAAAGAATATGGACCACGTTCAAACGAAGAATATGGACCACATTCAAACGAAGAAAATGGACCACGTTCAAACGAAGAAAATGGACCACATTCAAACGAAGAAAATGGACCACATTCAAACGAAGAAAATAAAAAAGTAAAGTCAACAGGGTGGCCTAATGTCAGTATCAGCCAGACAGAGAGAGAGAGAGAGAGAGAGAGAGAGAGAGAGTCTATCTCCTTTTCAGTAGTGTTAAACCAAGGAAATTCTTTTTGGTATCTGAAGCGGAGCACCTAACTTTACTGCACAGATTCCTGTGCCATTCATATACTAAAGTTGTATCCAGAAGGCCGGTATCTAACTCAGAACCTTGTTGTTCCAAGTCAGGCTTTCTACTGTCTGAGCTGAAGAAAACGGACTACATTCAAATGAAGAAAACGGACCACATTCAAATGAAGAAAATAAAAAAAAACAAGTCAACGGGGTGGCCTAATGTTGGCATGAGCAAGACAGAGAAGTAGTCTATCCCCTTTTCACTAGCGCCAAACCAAGGAGATTGTTTTTGGTATCTGAGGCAGAGTGCCACTTCTACCGTCAGTTCCTCACTTTACCACACAGATTCCTGTGCCACTCATATGCTGAGTTGGCAACGGCTGGTATCAAACTCAAAACCTTGTGGTTCCTAGTCGGACGCTCTACCAATTGAGCTGAAGAACCTGGACCACATTCAAATGGAAAAAATCAAACACATTCAAATGAAGAAAATGGACTATATTCAAATGAGGAAAATGGACTATATTCAAATGAAGAAAATGGACTACATTCAAATGAGGAAAATGGACTACATTCAAATGAGGAAAATGGACCACATTCAAATGAGGAAAATGGACTATATTCAAATAAAGAAAATAGACTATATTCAAATAAAGAAAATGGACTACATTCAAATGAAGAAAATGGACTATATTCAAATGGAAAATGGACTATATTCTACTGTGGTGCAAGACATACACTTCTATTCAGAGTGAGGAGATATAATGGGTAACCTTGCTGTACAAGATGATTAGCAGTATTGGACCTTGGACTCTAAGATGATGCCAGATTTCAAATCTGCTTCTTTTTTTTTTTAGTGGAGGGGGTGGGGGTTGTTTTGAAATATGGTACCTCAAACTGATTAGATTTAACCTTATCATGTTTTGCATCAGGTTAGAATCCTGACTAATAAGAAGATATCTACTATTTTTATTATTTCAGTAGCGGAGAGGAGAATCGGAGGGGGGGGTGATAAAGAGGAAAGGAAGAAAGAGAAAGAAAAAAGGGAAGATAAGAGCAGAGATGAGAAAAGAGAAAGAGAAAAAGATGAAAACAGAGAGGGAAAAAGAGAGAAAAAAGAAGAAGAAAAAAAGAAAAGAAAAATGTAAAAAGAAATAAGAAAAAAGTATGAGATAGAAAAAGAAAAAAAAAGAAAAGAAAAAAAAGGAAAAAATGTGAAAAAGAAGAGAGAAGAGGAAAAGAAGGAAGAAAAAGGGAAAGAAAGAGAAAAGAAGAAAATGAAAAACGAAAGAAAGGAAGGAAGAAGGAAAAGAAGGAAAAAAGAAGGAAAAAAGAAAAAGAAAGGAAAAAAAAGAGGGAAGGAAAAAGAAAGAAAAAAAAAGAAAAAAGGGGAGGAAGCAAAAAGGGAAAATGTAAAAAGTAAAACAGAAAACAGAAAAAAAGAGTGATGAAGAAGAAGAAACGAAGGAAGAACAAAGAAAAAAAAAGGAAAGAAAAAAAGACAATTAAATGTAAACAAAAAAAGAAAAGAGGAAAAAAGAGAAAGAAAAGAAAAAGAAAAAGTGAAACAAAAAAAAGAAAAATAGATCAAAGAAGAAAGAAGAGGAACAGAAGGAAGAAAAGGGAACGAAAGAGAAAAGAAAAATGGAAGGAAAGAAAAAGGGAAATGTAAAAAGAAAAAGAAGATGAAGAAGAGAAGAAGAGAAAATGAAGCAAGAACAAAGAAAAAGAAAAGAAAAAAAAAAAAGACGAATAAAGGTGAACGAAAAAGGAAAAGAGGGAAAAACTGAAAAAAAAAAAAAAATAAAGAAGAAAAGTGGAAAGAAAAAGGAAAGAAAAAATTTAAAAGCGAAAAAAAGAAAGAGAGAAGAAAAAATTTTTTAAAAGAAAAAAGAAAGAAAAAAAAAACAGAAAAAAAAAAAAACAGAAGAAAAAAAGGACACAAAAAGTAAAAGAAGAAAAAATGTAAAAAGAAAACCAGAAAAAGAATAAGCAGGGATGAAGGAAGAACAAAGAAAGAGATGGAAAGAAAGAAAAAAAGAAAAGGTGTACAAAAAAAGGAAAAACTGTAAAAGAAAAAAGAGAGAAGGAAGAAACGAAAGGAAAAATAAAACGAAAAAGAAAAAAAAATAGAAGAGAAAAAAGTAAATAAAAAAATATGAAGAAAAAGAAATTGGAGAGAAAGAAGTATAAGAAAAAAATGAAAAAAATAGAAGAGAAAAAAGAAAAAAAGAAGCCAAACTAGAAGAAAAAGTAAAAGTGAAAAGCTAAATGCATCTAAAAGCTGTGGAATTCTCCTACTATTGAAGGTAGAAAAGATGCGCCAAGGGAGCTGGTGTATTTGAGTCTCCCAAGAGGAAAGTCTGCTACACAGTGTATTTTTAGTTAACATTATCTGACAACATATTATCACACCCAGAGGGAAAAGAACTTTTACAATTATATCCATTCGGAAAAAGACATCAAACTCAAAATTCTTTCAAAAGAAACGAAGAATTCTTCATTAAGATCAGAAAAACTTGTTCAAGCCTTTAAAAGGGAAAATGCAAAATGGATCAGTTTTTTTGCTTTCTTTTGTTACTTTCAAAAAAAAGAAATTACATATATATATATATGTGTGTGTGTGTGTGTGTGTGTGTGTGTGTTGTAATATATATGTGTGTGTGTGTGCGTGTGTAATATATATATATGTGTGGTGTGTGTGTGTGGTGTGTAATATATATATGTGTGTGTGTGTGTGTGTTGTAATATATATGTGTGTGTGTGTGTGTGTGTGTGTGTGTATATATATATATGTTGTGTGTGTAATATATATGTGTGTGTAATATATATGTTTGTGTGTGTGTACGTGTGTGCGTGTGTGTAATATATATATATGTGTGTGTGTTGTGTGTAATATATATGTGTGTGTGTGTGTGTGTGTGTGTGTGTGTGTGTGTGTGTGTAATATATGTGTGTGGTGTGTGTGTGTATATTATATTGTGTGTGTGTGTGAATATATATATGTGTGTGTGTGTGTGTAATATGTATGTGTGTGTGTGTATGTAATATATTGTGTGTGTGTGGTGTGTGCGTGGTAATATATATATATGTGTGTGTGTGTGTGTGTAATATATATATATGTGTGTCTGTGTGCAATTCTTTTCTGTTTAAAAAAAATGTATATATATGTACACACACACACACATATATATATATATATATATATATATATATATATATAATATAGGAAGCACGTGGTGTAATAATAATTGCATTTCACTTAGCACTAATACCCTTGGGAAAGGTATGAATCCTACTCTCCCTCCAGCTATGGGTAAATAGTAGGGCAGACTGGGCTCTTTAACCTTGGTTAGGCAACTGGTCTAGGAGAAGGAAAACTGAATTCAAACCAGCTGAACTCCACTTAAGAAATTGACCTTGTGTCACATCCTGCTGCCGTCGCGGGGGTAGAACTTTTGCGGGAAGGGGTTGGTATATAGTATATTATTTCATAGTATACTGGGATTGGTCTATATTTTCAGTGGTATTTATCATATTTGTAATATATATATTATAGTTATATATATGTATATATATATTATGTATATATAGTATATATAATCTATGTATAGTGTATATATTTATATAGTAAGTATATTATGTATGTTAATAGTGTATGTATAGTAGATATGTGTGTGTAGTGTGGTGGTGTATGTGTGGGTGTTGTGTTATATATTACATATCGTTAATGTTGGGGGATTTAGCGGCACATGTCCACCAAGCTTCAGAAATGTGGGGAGACTTCAAGCACATTTGGACTCATAGATAGAGTTTAACGTATACCCCAGGGCCAAACCTTCAACCACACCTTTAGCACGATATATAATAAAAAGAAAGAGTTTGGGGATATGGCGCGTATAGGGGCTATAGGGTTAGCGGGGCACAATCACTATAGGGTGCTAGAATGAATTACCGAAGTGGAGAAGTTAATTTATGACAAAGGTACTCGCTGATAAGCCTTTACTAAATATTAGTTGACTGGAGTGCCATATACAACAGCAAAGACACCCGTAATTAGTCACCCAAATATTAGCAACAGTTTCTATCAAACAAGATGTTCCTATAGAATAATCCAAGCCTAAGTTCAATTACCGCGAATTGGTAAGACACAGCACAAGCACGCTCACTAACTGTTAATACGGAACCGTGCTTGTTGCAACCCTACTGCAGAATGATCAGGCGTCCTTTATGAAACTATCCCCACACTATCATAGTTATTCCACAGCCAATGCAGAACTCCAAGGATGGAATCACNGTAAAATTTACAGTTAATTTTGATATTTTTCCTTGATAGACCAGAATATACCCCTAAAAATCAAACTTGATATTTAATTAATAATTTTTTTTTAATAATAAATTTAGATTGGCACAAGGCCCCCAATTGTTGAGCACTTAGTGAAAATCAATATTTAAAATTATGTAATTTCTGTAAATTTTAGATATTTTTTCCTTAATATACCGGAATATAACCCCTAAAAATCAACAAGTATTTGATAAAGTTAAAAAAATATATATATAGACTGGCACAAGGCTACAAGTGTTGAGTGCTTTGAAAACGTCTGTATTTATTTACCCTATCCATTATTTAATTTAGTTAAACTTTTTTTTTTAATTTACTAACTTTAGGAAACTTTTTTTTTAATTTACTAAACAAATTTAACAAAAAAAAATCAATTTTAAAATTAATGTAAATTTACAGTTAATTTTTGATATTTTTCCTTGATAGACCGGAATATACCCCTAAAAATCAAACTTAAGTATTTAATATAATTTTTAAAAAAATAATAATTTAGATTGGCACAAGGCCCCAATTGTTGAGCACTTAGTGAAACAGTCTGTATTTATTTACCCTATCCGATTATTTAATTTAGTTAAGTTACTATAGAATACTCACACACACACAAGATTAAAAGGAAACTTTTTTTTTTAATTTACTAAACAAATTTTAGAGAGAAAAAAATCAATTTTAAAATTAATGTAAATTTACAGTTAATTTTTGAATATTTTCCTTGATAGACGGGAATATACCCCTAAAAAAATAAACTTAATATTCAATAATTAATAAAAAAAAAAAAAAATTTAGATTGGTCAAGGCCACAAATGTTGAGCACTTACCAAAAAATATGTATTTATTTATTTATTCACCCAACCCAATCTTTGAATTTAGTTAAGTTACTATCAAATACACACACACAAAAAATTAAAACAAAACTTTTTTTTATTTACACAAACTAATTCATCAAGAAAAAAATTAATTTAAAATTAACTTAAATTTCTGTAAATTTTAGATATTTTTCCTTAATAGACCGGAAATATCCCCTAAAATTAAAATTAGGTATTTGATAAATAAAAAAATTAAAAAACTTAGAGTGGCAAAGGACACAATTGTTGAGCGCTTAGTGAAACAAGTCTGTATTTATTTGCCCTATCCGATTATTTAATTTAGTTAAGTTACTATAGAATACTCACACACACACACACACACACACAGAATTAAAAAGAAACTTTTTTTAATTTACTAAACAAATTTTTTTTTTTAAAATCAATTTAAAAATTACTGTTAATTTTAGATATTTTTCCTTAATAGACTGGAATATACCCTTAAAAACATACTTAAATATTGAATAATTAAAAATAAAAAAAATAAAAATAAAAATAATTTAGATTGGCACAAGGCACAAAATGTTGAGCACTTACTAAAATATGTATTTTATTTATATAAATAAACCAAACTTTGAAATTTAGTTAAGTTACTATCAATAAAAAAAAACTTTAAACAAAACTTTTTTTTATATTAACAAATTTAATTCTATCAGAAATTTAATTTAATAAGAAAAATTAATTTTAAAATTAACGTAAATTTACTGTTAATTTAGATATTTTTCTTAATAGACCGGAATATACCCTTAAAAATTAAACTTGAGTATTTGATAATAAAATCAATAACAAAATAATTTAGATTGGCACAAGGTCACAAAGTATTGAGCGCTTAGTGAAACAGTCTGTATTTATTGACCCAAACCATTTTTGAATTAAGTTAAGTTAAGTTAAAAATACAAAATACACTAAACTATTTAAGACAAAACTTTTTTTTAAAATTTACTAACCGAATTATTAACAAAAAATCAATTTTAAAAATTATCGAAAAATTTCTGTAAATTTTAGATATTTTTCCTTGATAGACAACCCTATTGCCTTATGGTAAGCCCCACCCCCTTTTTTATCATATGGGTGCTAGAAGGCGGTGGTTGAGGGTCTACATGTCCTGGGAATGACCTTAAACTCTATCTGATGGTGAGGTTCCAGTTTTAGGGGTTTGGGGAATGTAGAGCACCCATTCATCACCATTGCTCCCTGGTCCACTCTGACCCGGAGTGGTAGTACCTGTTAGGGTCCCATCTATGGGTTAAATAGAAAAATGTATTTATAAAAAAAATTGTATTATCCATTAAGAATTGATTTATTTCAAAACTTTATTGGCATTAAGACCCCACTGAGGTTGATATGCCGTAAAACAAACAAACCAAACCAAACCTTAATAGACCGAATATACTCCTAAAAATCAACAAGTATTTGATAATGTAAAAAAAAAAAATATATATATATATAAGTCGGCACAAGGCCACAAGTGTTGAGCGCTTTGAGAAACAGTCTGTATTTATTTACCCAATCCAATTATTTAATTAGTTAAGTTACTATAGAATACACACACACACACACACACCACACACACACACACACACACACACACAAAATTATAAGAAACATTTTTTTTTTTAATTTACTAAACAAATTTATCAAGCAAAAAAAATTTTAAAATTTACAATAAATTTACATAAATTTACTATTATTTCGATATTTTTCCTTGATAGACCCTAAAAATATTAAACTTAAGTATTTAATATTATCTGCGTTATTCAGACTATTGTTCCTAATCTTTATTGTTATTTGTACACATCGGCCGATATACCTCCGGCCTTCTTCAGGTATTTCTTTTCGGACTTGGGAACCTTCTTTTCGGACTCAGGAACCTTCTTTTCGAACTCGGGAACTTTCTTGTTGTAATCGAGTTCTGTGATGGCTCCCATCACGGAACTTGTGAACTTAACCCTGATGGCTCCAAATTACGACTAGAAAGTTCCCGAGTTTGAAAAGAAGGTTCCCAAGTCCGAAAAGAAAGTTCCTCGAGTCCGAAAAAAGGTTCCCGAGTCCAAGAAGTTCGCCCAAGTCCGACAAGAAATACCTGAAGAAGGCCGGAGGGTATATCGACCGAAACGTTGTACAAATAACAATAAAAGATGAGGACAATAGTCCGAATAACGCCGATAATATTAATCATCAAGCCTCATCTCAAACATTCAGAGATTAAGTATTTAATAATTGAAAAAATAATAATAATTTAGATTGGCATAAGGCCACAAGTTTTGAGCGCTTACTGAAACAGTCTGTATTTATTGACCCACACCAATTTTTAGATAAAATAATGGTAATAATAATGAAATTATTGTGTACAGTGCTCAGGTGCATCACAACTCATCAAAGTCCCATCTTTAGTACACAGAATAATATATTAGTGTTAGGAACATGAACTGTGTACAGTAATAATATACATGTATATTTGCACATGCATGCATATGTGTGTGGATAGGAGTATCAGGTATAGTGTTGGCAGACTACAGGAAGCCATGGAGGCTTTGAAAGATTCAGTGTTTCGGCAGCTACAATGGACGCAAGCAGCTTATTCCATGCCTTGGCAACTCTGAGCGTGAAAAAATATTTCCGAAAGTCATGTGAGCAATGCATTTTGAATTTAATAAAGTTATTACTAAATACGCTAAAAAAATATAAGACAAACCTTTTTTTTTATTTTAAAAAGTGACTTAACAACAAAAAATCAATTTAAAAAATTAACGTAAATTTACTGTAAATTCTATATCTTCCCTGAAATAGATGGAGTATACCCTAAAATTAGAATTGAGTATAAATAATTTTTTAAAAAACGGAATATTTAGATTTGGCACAAGGCCACAAGTGTTGAGGCACTTAGAGAAATTTTCACCTAAACCAATCTTAGAATTTAGTTAAGTTATTATCAAATACACACACACACACATTAAACAAAATTTTTATTTTTTAATTTACTAAACCAAATTTACTGTTATTTTAAATATCTTCCTGAATAGATTGGAGTATACCCAAAAATTAAAATTGAGATATATATTTATTTTTTTAAAACGGATAATTTATATTGGCAACAAGGCCACAAGTGTTGAGCGCTTAGAGAAATGTATTCACCTAAAACCAATCTTAGAATTTAGTTAAGTTATATCAAATACACACACACACACACACACACACACACACACACACACACACATCACAATTAAAATGAGAAGGTTTTTTAATTTACAAACAAATTTTAAAAGAAAAAGTCAATTTTAAAATTAACGTTGTAAATTTACTGTTAATCTAAATATTTTTCCTTAATAGACCCCTAAAAATTAACTTAGGTATTTAATAATTAGAAAAAAAATTAGACTGGCACAGGGCTACAAGTTATTGAGAACTTAGTGAAACAGTCTGTATTTATTGACCCAAATTGATTTTTGAATTTAATAAAGTTACTATAAAAAGCTAGAAAAATTAAGACAAAACTTTTTATTTTAAAAAGTGACTTATTAACGAAAAAATCAATTTAAAAATAACGTAATTTAACTGTTAATTTTAAATATCTTCCCTGAATAGATTGGAGTATACCCCTAAAAATTAAAATTGAGTATATAATATTAATAAAAAAAAAACAAGAATAATTTAGATTGGCACAAGGCGACAAGTTTTGAGCACTTGAGAAATTTATTCACCCAAACCAATCTTAGAATTTAGTTAAAGTACTATCAAATACACAGACACACACACAAATTAAAATTAGTTTTTTTTTTAATTTACAAACAAATTTTAAAGAAAAAAGTCAATTTTAAAAATTAACGTAAATTTACTGTTAATTCTAAATATTTTTAGTAATACCCCTAAAAATTAAATAATAAATACGCTAAAAAATTTATGACAAAACTTTTTTTTTATTTTAAAAAGTGAATTACAACCAAAAAATCAATTTAAAATTAATGTAAATTTACTGTTATCTTCCCTTAATAAATTGGAATATACCCCTAAAAATAAAATTGAGTATATTATAATTTTTAAAAAAAAACGGATAATTTTATTGGCACAAGGCCAACAAGTGTTAAGCGCTTAGAGAAATTTATTCACCTAAACCAATCTTAGAATTTAGTTAAGTTATTATCAAATACACACACACACACAAAATTAAAACAAAACTTTTATTTTTTAATTTACTTAACCAAATTATAGCAAAAAAAATCAATTTAAAAATTAATGTAAATTACTGTTAATTTTAGATATTTCTTTAATAGATTGGAATATACCTCTAAAATTAAACTTAGTATTTAATAATTAGAAAAAAAAACAAATTAGACTGGCACAGGGCCACAAGTATTTGAGCCTTACTGAAACAGTCTGTATTTATTGACCCAAACCGATTTTTGATTTAATAAAATTGTTACTAAATACGCTAGAAAATTAAAGACAAAACTTTTTTATTTTAAAAAGTGACTTATTAACGAAAAAATCAATTTAAAATTAATGTAATTTACTGTTAATTTTAAATATCTTCCCTGAATAGATTGGAGTATACTCCTAAAATTAAACTTGAGTATTAAATAATTAAAAAAACAAACAAAACTTAAAGTGGCACAAGGTTACCATTGTTGAGTGCTTAGTGAAACAATCTGTATTTCCTTGCCTAAACTAATCTTTGAATTTAGTTAGGTTACTACTGGTTGGCATCCTTCTGTCTACGAGAGACAATGGAGTAGTGTCTAATTTTCTTTTTTTTTGGAATTACATGGCCTGGGCGGGTTCATATGGAGGATGAGCTGTTGCCCAAGCAGCAAACCCCCCCCATTCCACACTGCCACTGTGATCTAAAGGAAAGTAAGGTAAGGAACCATGCAGTTTGGTAGCGGCATGTCACAGGAGTTTACAAGGTAGCAGTGGATTTCAGTGTCATACACGTTAAGGACGCCAGCTCCCAATTTATTTTCGGGGTTTACTCCCCTAGCCTTTCCTTGAGATAGGCAAAGCTGCTAGACAGTGGAAGTTTTTGTCAGACTTATCCTTGACTTAGAGGGGTTGCTGAATAAGGCTAAGGAGCTTCTTCTAAACGCATTTGGGGATTTATTAAAAAAAAAGTTTTTTTAAGTGTTAGAGGGTCACAACAATCCCCTTCCCCCCAAAAAACACCCTTCATTGATTAGGGTTTATCAGAGGTAAGTTTTTTTTTAGTCCTGAATAATTTAATGATTAATTTAAAAATTGATTTTTTTTTTTAAAATTTGTTTAGTAAATTAAAAAAAAGTTTCCTTTTAATTCTGTGTGTGTGTGTGAGTATTCTATAGTAACTTAACTAAATTAAATAATCGGATAGGGTAAATAAATACAGAGTTTCACTAAGTGCTCAACAATTGTGGCCTTGTGCCACTCTAAGTTTTTATTTTTTTTTAATTTATCAAATACCTAAGTTTAATTTTTAGGGGTATATTCCGGTCTATCAAGGAAAAATATCAAAAATTAATAGTAAATTTACATTAATTTTAAAATTTGTTTAGTTAATTAAAAAAAAAGTTTCATTTTAATTTTGTGTGTGTGTGTATGTGTTCTGTAGTAAACTTAACTAAACTCAAAGATTGGTATTTTACAGTTTACAAAATTCGGTTAGCGTTGTGTGTCTGTGTGTGTTTCCGCAAAAAAAAGCCATCAGTGAACGAACAGAGTGAAAGAAAGAAAGAATGAATGAATGATAATATTAAACTAAGGAGAAATCGGCAGATATTGCTTGGTAAGAAGAAAGAAGGGGGAAAAGAGAAGTGAACATCTCACGCAGAGAGGAGTCGGTGCGACTAGGGCTCACGTTCTGAAACTTAAAGTAGTAGCACTAGCAGTCACTGTCGGTTCTGTAGTCTGTGTATAGTAAAAAGTAACCAATAGAACCATTGAAAAAATACACAACACTGAGGGAGGTGTGTGTGTGTTCCTCTGGTTAGCGAGTGTGTAGCCGTAGTGGATTTTAATTTGAGTAAATTGGTCAGTGCTCTCTGTAGAAAGAGGGAAAGTTAATTATTACTATAGTACGCTCGCATGTATATTGTGTAAGTAAAGAAGAATTGTTTTAAGAAGCCAATGTTTGAGGCTCTGGTACCACCAAAATTAAGGAGGGATTTGCCAGTGAGCACTATTACAAGAAGAAGAAGGCGAAAAAGGACACATTTCAACGGATTACACTGTATTTTTATCATTATTATTATTCTCACCGTCACCTCTTTTGGGAGAAGGGATTCTTTGCTTCTCGATTAAAAAAAAAACACCAAGAAAAATATCGGAATAATAATAATAATTATAAAGTTGAATAAAAAAAAAAAACCCGCCAGGAACCTTAAGGAAAAAAAATTAAAAAAAAAACAACAAAAAAAATTATTTGAGGAGAATTTATCAAGAATTTTTTAAGAGTTCGAAAGGTTTTGGAAACATTATTTTTTAAGGTAAGCGATTTTATTTTTCTTATTTTTCAATGTTAAGAATTATTTTCTTTAATATTTAAAAAAAGTTATCGATATATAAAAACTAAAAAGGGTAAGTTTTTACTTTATCAAGTAACCCTTTTCGTTTTCTTTTTTTTTTTTTGGCATTTAGAGAAAGAATCTAAGACCTTAGTGTGTGTGTGTAGAATGTACCATTCTGTTTTTGGAGATTCGCATTCTATCTGTAGAAAAAAGTTCCCTTTTCTTTCTCTATTCTGAGATTCTCCAAGACTGTGAGATTACTTCTAACTCAGGCCGAAATCTTACCTCATAAAGAATTATTTTATTTTATGTTGATATTATTAACTTAAAATGACAAAAAGGAAAGAAGAGAGAGAGAGAGAAAAAAGGTTACCTTTTATTTCAAATATTTCCCAATATATATATATTATTTTTAAAAAACCCCAAATTGTCGAATTTTCATTTCGGAATGGAACCGAAAAATATTTAGGAATCACCTTTCATGGCTTATATCAGCTTTATTAAGAAATTTACATCAAGCAGTGCAAGAATGCGTTCAACACACGTGACCATCTTATCATAAACCGTACTGTTGACAAGCAGAAAAATTTAACTTAGGGCGATTTTTCAGAGTTGTTTTTGAAATTCATCTATTGTTTTTGTTTGTTGAGATTCTTTGCTTAATTTAATTTTTATTATTTGTCGTTCCCAGTCCGAGTTAAAAAAATAATTTCTAAATAGTATTTGTTAAAAGTTTAAGATAAAGCAAAGATCACAATATGACACATGGAAGAGAGTATATAATATAAATAACTGTGTGTGTGTGTGTGTGTATATGTATATATATATATATATATATATATATATATAATATATGATATATCATATATACCTTCAGAAAATAAATTTATTTCGACTTTTGCCGTCTCATCAGTTCTTTTTTTTTAAATTATTTCACCGTCGATTTGTATATTAAATATACAAATATACTATATTTATATGTACGTTTGAGTTCTCAATTTTGGTTGAATTCTATCAAATTAACACTTGATAGCATCCACTTATATAATAATAATAATAATAATAATAATAATACACTTTTAACTTTTTGTAGGCATTATTTATATTGGAATAAATTTCAATTTTAATTCTAGATAAAGGAAATCAAAATGACCCCCAAATATATCCTAATAGTGTTTTTCTTTCTTTTCTTTCCCCAGTTTACTATGTAGGGGGCTGATTTGTGTATTATACGAATACCATTTAAGAACAGATGGTATATGTAATAATATCATCGACTTTGGAGAAAGAATCACATTCAGGGTGGCTATTAAAGCGTGGGGTCCATTTTTACCTTGGTAGGGGGAAAGATAAAGAGTTAATATTTATTTAAAAGATCTCTTTTATAAATGTTCAATCTATATCGATGATAATCGATTATTTTACACGACTACCTTGTCGACTGATTGTTTTTGTGTTCTTATACCAAGATAAGGGAGGGAAAAAAGACCCTAACGTAATTTTGTTACTGCTGGGGTACTTTTAATTGTTGGGGGACTGGTTTAGCACTGACCCCCATATTTATACCTTGTGTTTGTGTATGTGTGTTTTAATATGTTCACCTGAACTGTATTTCGGATAATCTTCATATATATAATATATGTATATATATTTGATAAAAATTGACCGAAAAAAATAGTTTCAAATGTATTAAAAATAAATTACAAGTGTAATAGTAATATTATTTTGCCCTTTTTTTTTCCAAAATTCTTTTTTACTGATGCTCATTATGTTACTACTTTTCGACTTAGACAAAAATTTGACCTTAAATAATCGATTTAATTAATTTTAATTCGTTTTTAAAATGAAAAGCAGACGAAAAAAAAAAAGGGTATCCCTTAATGATAATACTTTTAACTTTATAGATATTAATTTATATTAATGATAGATAAATAAAAAATACTAACTTAAGTGAATAATTGATAAACGGACATAATAATAATAATGATAATAATATCATTAACTCGCGTGTTGAAATTATCGGTCAAATTTTCACCCTTTTATGTCTATCAATCCTGGGACCATTGTGTCTATATTGAATATAGTATATTCGATACTTGAAATCAATACCCTTGTATTTATTCATACCTTTCTGTATATTTAAAACTTGTTTAAATTTTATAAAAAGCCGTTATTTTTAAAAATTCAAATTTATTTTAAAGCCTACCAACTTTAATTTTTTTTAAAATTTCAAATAAATAAAATTTAGAATATTTTTATTTCATTTGATTTAATTATTTTTTTAGCTTGTAAAATTCGACCGTAAACCGATTTATTTTTAAAAGTGTCGTTTATTAAACAAAAATTCTTAGTGATATATAGATTTATTTATAAGATAAATAAATAACAATAGATGCTTAGCAACACTACAACTGCTTTCAGTCTCAACGAAAAATAATAATAATAATTAGACCCTTTTGTTGTAATATACACGTTTATTTATTTAGCTAGTGGCTGTTGTTATCAAAATAATAATGTTATCATCTCTCTCATTCACAACGCAATCAACATAAAACTGAAATAAATATTTACAAAATAAATTGATCCAATGAATATTAAGGATCAAACATTTAAGATTGGTTAAGTTCGATTTATGGTCTGATAATCAATAAATGTTTAAAAAAAATAATTATTGCACTTAAAAGCTTCCGTAGCACAAGAAAATTGATCTTCTTGCCACCTGAATCCTTCCCCCGCCTCATCACTTACTTAAATGAAACCGGTCAGCCTTACCCCCCTGTCTACTGACAGCTCAAATTAAGCCGGATAATACCAAAATTAAACTTCAGAAATTTTCATACACACTCTTTATTCATCGTTTATTC
>CM042180.1:1152884-1177884 GCA_023376005.1 Doryteuthis pealeii
ATTGCTCCCTGGTCCACTCTGACCCGGAATGGTAGTACCTGTTAGGGTCCCATCTGTGGTTAAATAGAAAAATATGTTTATAAAAAAAGATTGAGTATCCATTAAGAGTGAGTTTATTTCAAAACTCTGTCGGCATTAAATGACCCACCGAGGTTGATATGCCGTAAAACAAACCAAACATGGCGTCAGGTGAATTTCTGGCTCAACTTAGATATTTTCTGAGTTGTGTTTTTGTCACTTTTTATCGGCAAATCAATGTAGATATTTTACAACTCCCTCTTAAAAAAGTTCTTTTTTATTCAATTGAATTTTTTTTTACAAAACTCAAGCTCAAATTTCAAAACAATTTTCATACCATTTCTCTGAATTTTTGAGATACTTGATAATTAGTATTATTTGGATTATTCGGACTATTGTCCTCATCTTTATTGTTATCTATACTATTTCTCTGAAATTTTGAGATGAGGCTTTGATAATTTGTATTATTTGGATAAAAACACTAGGCGGTGATAGCTAAAAGAACAACCCCACCTACGGGTTTGAAGGCGTTAAAAGTAAGCCATATTTTTATCGACAAGTAAATGTAAATATTTAGCCCCACCCAGGGTTAAAATATTTACATTTACTTGTCGAAAAAAGACTGGATAAAAATACAGCATTAACTTTTCGGGAAAAACGCCTTAAGTGCTGTTTTTTTTTCAGCAGGCACGGCTTCAGCTACGGAATTCATTCGTAGGTGGGGTTGTTTTTTTCAGCTATCATCGCCTAGCATCGGGACGCAATTCTGTGAATAGCACACAAGTTTGTTCTAAAAGTGTTTTTAGATATTTACTTTCATTTCATTTATCTATTTATTTGTTAATGAGGCTCACCAGCCCGGCACCTTGTAAATACCATCTCTGCCCTCCCCCGGTCCTTAACTTGAAATTTAACGTTGCTGTTAAAATTGGTCCCCGGAAGTGTGTAGGTGGGACAGGGTAAATATGTTGTTACCGATCAGCAATAGTTATGTAAGAGTATCAATTATGCAGAGATGCTGATGGGTACGCGTTCTGCGTCCCCGACGCACAAAATCCTAAAAGGACGCAGTAAAATCGTATCCATGCGTCCCAGTGTTTTTCTTTTTTCTTCCCTCACCATTTCAAGCTAACTGTAAATATATTTCAATAGTTTCTTAGAAATGAATTACATAGGATATGTTACAAGGTAGTAGTTAGCCGGCTTTAGTTGGGACCCATGAATTTTCCCGGGGACTCATTCAAGGCAAATATGTGCGTCCCAGGACGCACTAAATAAAAAAAGCCAAGGTCAAGGGGAGGGATTATATATATATTTACCAACTCCTCCGCACGAGCAGGATGTGACACGAGGTCAATTTAATTAAAAAAAATTTTAAATTCAGAGTTTTCCTTCTCTTAGACTGGTTACCTATCCATGGTTAAAGAGCCCAGTCTGCCCTGCTATTTACCCATAGCTTGAGAGAGAATTGTATTCATACCTTTCCCACGGGTATTAGCGCTATGTGAAATTCAAACAGCTTCGTCCAGGAATTGAACTCGATCAACAAGTCCATTTCCTATTACTCTAACCATTAGACCACGTGCCTCACATCCGGATGAAACTATGATAATACAATAATTAACAACAAAGTAAACACACACACACACACATACATACATACATATATATATATATATATATATATATATATATATATATATATATATATATCAACGGTTCTTGCTTTTTTGTGCAAAAATTATGAAGCTTTGATTTATATTCAAAGATATTTAAAAATAAAATATACATAGAAATAGCATTGAAATTCTACTTAAAAATGTCCAGCATTTGTAAATCTCAAAAGTAAACAAAATCAATACCCCAGGTTTTCTATCCCTCTACATAGTTGATGCAGGGTAGCCACTTCTAGTTCTAAATAAAGCAAAAACTAAACAGAAGAAATAAAATGGATGCTTGTCCAGAATAATCCATCGATTAAAATTTAAATTTAAAATGCTGGGTAGCCCCTTCTAGTACATATATAAAGGACAGTCGAGGTGTATGTATGTCCAGAGGAAACTATGAAATAAAACAATTATTAACAAAGTATATATATATATATATATATATATATATATATATATATATATATATACATTCACTATTACCAGAGCTTGCTTTTTGTGCAAAAATAATAAAGATTTTATTTATATTCGTGAAGATATTTAAAAATTAGAATCTGAAAATTAAAATATACATAGAAATAGCATTGAAATTCTACTTAAAAATGTCCGGCATTTGTAGATCTTAAAAGTAAACAAATCAATACACCAGAGTTTTTTTTCCCCCACTTCCTTCAACCCAGTCGATGCGGGGTAGCCAATTCTAGTTTTTGTCAGCCGCACCCCCACCATTGGTCTGATCAGGCATGAGACGCGCAGATTCCTTTGCAGGTTTCACTGTCCTCATGGCAAATGCTTGTTCTTCTATAATGAGAAAAAGTAGAGGCGCGTGGTGTAATGGTTAGAGTCGTAGGAAATGGACTTGTCGATCCGACTTCAATTCCTGGACGATGCTGTTTGCACTTCACATGGCGCTAATACCTTTGGGAAAGGTATGAATCCAAATCTCCCTCCAGCTATGGGTAAATAGCAGGGCAGACTGGGCTCTTTAACCATGGCTAGGTAACCAGTCTAGGAGAAGGAAAACTCAGAATTCAAACCTGTTAAACTCCGCTTAAGAAATTGACCTTGTGTCACATCCTGCTCGTGCGGAGGGGTTTGGTAAATATATATAATGGGAAAAATGGGTACGAATGCAGAATTAGCACTCAAGATAGTTTGAAATATATTTAAATACTAGACAAAACATGACCCGTTTGGGTCCCCCATTGAGCTCTGGGTAGATAATTGAGATTAGGGAAAAGAGAGTTTGCAAAGCGAATTAAATCCCCCCCCCCGTCCGGACAAAAAAATAAAATCATCTTATAATATGTTTAAGAAAGGGAACGTTTGACCGCTTTATAAATTCAACATACAAATGCATTTCAACCTCTCCATCTCTCTCTCTCACTCTCTTTACACTCACTGAGAAACTAACATATACAATGAGGTAATCAAAGATATATATAGAGAGGGGAAACTGACAGGCAGAATGTGTGGTAAGAGACCGGTCGGTTTTTGACTTAATTGCAAATTACGACTAATTAGAACCAATTAAAGTGGATTTTTTTCAACATAACTCAATCCTAAAAGTAAGGAATAATTTAGTATAACTTTTGTGTCATTAAACTAAAAAAAAAGTCTTTAGGAGACAAACATTGATTCGCTTAGCCTTGGTATAATAATAGATATTTCAAATATATTTTCTGGCAAAATAGGCACTTTAGGTTAAACTTGCAAATCGTCAAAATTAAAACGGAAACTTATTTGGTGGTCCCCATGACAGTTTAACTACAGTGTATGAATGAACTTTTTTGCGAATTGGATTAAGGTTTAGGGGTTTGGGGATTAAGGTTGTTTTTAAATTATGTATTGTTAAAAAACGACAAAAAAACCCAAATTACTATACATTTAATTGACTATTGAACTTAATTATTGAATCCAACGGTAGACACATTAGTCTCAGTTGTTTGTGTTAGTATTGCAATGTATAATTTCAATTAAACTTGGTTTTAAAAAAAAAATTTTTTCAACATTAAATGTATAGTAATTAGTTTATTTATTTATTTATTTATTTTTAAGCAATATGTAATTAAAAACAACCTTAATCCCCAAACCCCTAAACCGTAAACCAATTCGCAAAAAAATTCATTCATACAGTGTAGTTAAACTGTCATGGATCACCAGCAAATAAGTTTCCGTTTTAATTTTGACGACGATTTGCAAGTTAAACCCTATTTTACTAGGACCGGTAAAATAAGCTCGAAAAGCATGTTTATTCTACCGGAACCGGCTAACTAGACTATTCGTTACCATAGACACTGCAGTACTGCTTCACATAGCAAAGTGCCCGAGATTTTTCATTTTTTTTTTTTTGCTTTTCCTCTCAAAGTTAAAAAAAAAAAAAGAATTTCTACTTAGCCGCCCTTCTAAATACGATACCATCGCTTACTCTGATATATATATATATATATATATATATAGAATTAAAAAATATATATAAAATAGCATTTCCTCAGCTTGAGTGAAAAAGCAGAAATTGTACATTTCCCAGCGTTCGTCGTTTCAGGTCACGTGACATTTGTTGACAATTTCGTTCTCTGTCCTTTCTTGACGAAATTACAATATGCTTGTTCCCTGGCCTTCTAAAATTTGCGTTCTCACAGAAAAAAGAAAAAAAAAAAAGATTTTGTATGTCTTGAATAAAAAAGAAAAAAAAAAAAGATATTTTCTCCACTTAAATGTGGTGTAATGGTTAGAAAAGCTAGATTAGCAAACCATTATTAGTGAGTTCGATTCTCACTGGGTGCTCCATACTTCTGGCCTTGTCCCTTATCTATGCTAATCTTAGTAAAAGAGTTATAGACTAAGAGATGGGTACCCTCACGTGGTGTAATGGTTAGCTAGATAGATTTGCAGACCATTGTTAGTGAGGTCGATTCTCACTGGGTGCACCGTACATCTGGCATTGTCCCACATCTAAGCTTAGTAAATAACTATCCCATGTATACCCAGGGCACTTCACGTGGTGTAATGGTTAGCAAGCTAGAATCGCAGACCATTGTTAGTGAGGTTCGATTCTCACTGGGTGCCCCATACTTCTGGCCTTGTTCCACATTTAAGCTAAGCTTAGTAAATAACTATGCAAATGTATATCAGTGCACTTCACGTGGTGTGATGGTTAGAAGACCATCATTAGTGAGTTCGATTCTCACTGGGTGCCCCATACTTCTGGCCTTGCCCATATCTAAGCTGAGCTTAGAAAAAGAGTTATAGACTAAGAGATGGGTACCCTCACGTGGTGTAATGGTTAGCAAGCTAAAATCGCAGACCATTGTTAGTGAGTCGATTCTCACTGGGTGCCCCGTACATCTGGCTTTGTCCCACATCTAAGCTTAGTAAATAACTATACCAATGTATACCCAAGGCACCTCACGTGGTGTAATGGTTAGCAAGCTAGAATCGCAGATCATTGTTAGTGAGTTCGATTCTCACTGGGTGCCACAACTAAGCTAATCTTAATAAATAGCTAAATCTAATAATAATAATAATGAAAACAACAATGAATGATGGTCATAAAATGGTAATTTATGAGGAAGTGCGTCCCGGCCTCCAGCCTCAAAAACCGCTACCCGGTGACTATCAAAATAACAACCCCAGCTCGTCGTAATTCTTGTTTATTTATCGTAATTTGTCGTAATTCTTGTTTAGATATGAAGATGGATATATAGTTTGGAATAGACTGAGATAGATAAACAAACAAAATAATATAGATAGATACGAACAAATGGAGATAGATATTTTCGACAAGTAAATGTATTTGAGGGGGGGGGTCGCTTCTTTTTTTTTGTCGTAATTCTTGTTTATTTAAACTAAAAACAAGACATTAAACAAACATGAATAAAAAAATCTTAGTATTTAAAGTAATATAGATAAATATGAACAAATTGAGATAGATAGATATGAAGATGGATAGTTTTGAATAGACTGAGCTGGGTCGTTATTTTAATAGTCACCGGGCAGCAACTCTTGAGGCAGGAGAGCAGGACGCACTTCCTCATAAATTACCCATAACATTTTTCTTCACAAATATTTGCATCACTGCGTATAGAGACAGATAAATGATGATTTTAGTCGAGGGAACTTTCGAGAAAGCAAATAGACTCTTTTCACACGAAAAAAAAAAGAAAAAAGGACTAGGTCACTAGGTCAAATGGCAAGGTCACACTGGTGAAAGCAAGTACATGACCCCCCAACTCCCACAAGAGTAAGGTTACAAGGTCCACGTGCCGAAGAAAAGTGCATGACTTAAAAAAAAACCCAAACAACTAGGTCACTAGGTCAAGTGACAAGGTAATATTATTTGGCTAAACTTGCAAATTGGTCGGAAAATCAAAACGGAAACTTTTTTGGTGGTCCCCCATGACAGTTTAACTACAGTGTATGAATTAACTTTTTTCCGAATTGGATTACGGTTTAGGGGTTTGGGGATTAAGGTTGTTTTTAATTACGTATTGGTTAAAACAAAACAAAACAAATTATTAATACATTTAATTAACCATTGAAATTAATTGTTGAATCCAACGGTAGACACATTAGTCTCAGTTGTTTGTGTTAGTATTGTAATGTATAATTTCAATTAAACTTGGTTTTAAGAAAAATATTTTTCAACATTAAATGTATAGTAATTTGCTTAAATTTTTTTTAAAGCAATACGTAATTAAAAACAACCTTAATCCCCCTAAACCGTAACCTAATTCGCAAAAAATGTCATTAATGCACTGTAGTTAAACTGTCATGGGGGACCACCAAAAAACTTTCCGTTTTATTTTTCCGACCAATTTGCATTTTTAGCCTATCATTTATGGCAAGTACGTGACAACCAACTCCCGAATTTTCTAGTGAGTGGGTCAGGTGACAAGGTCATACACCCCCCTTCCCAAATTTTTATGGTGACTTGTTCTACGTCAAGTGGTAAGGTCACGTAGGCTAAAATCAAATACATGACCCCCCTCCTTCGAATTTTCTGATGTCCAAGGTGAAGGTTAGTGTATTGACTCCACCCCCGCAAAATAAATAAAAAAAATATGTAGTCACGTGGTCATCTGGCCACATCCATAATAGAAATCAATGCTACGAGCACTACCTGTGGATATACGAGGGTATGATAATTTTATTATTACAACGTTTGATATGTTTACTTGAGAGCTATTGCCGAATGGTTCAATATGTAAAAAGTATAATAATCTTGATTTAACCCTCTCACACTTTTCTCTTTCTTTCCTTCTTTTCTTCGTTTTATTATGTTCAACTGAAATAGATTAGCGTTATCGCTTCCACTTTTATCTTCCCTCTTTCTTTCTTTCTTATCGTATTTCTGTGTTGCATCTTCTTTTTCTTCCCTTTCTTTATAATAAAAAACGGAATGGTCCATTATTTTGCTGAGGTGACCTCACTCATAAGAATTCACCTGGAATGATTTTTGGATGGTCTTTTCCCCTACTCTTTCTGCTGCACAGAAAAAAACATAATAAAGAAAGAGTGTATGGGGAAAGATAAAGTGCGCGGTGAGTGCACGGAAGCGATAACGCTAATCTGTTTCAATCGAATATGATAAAAATATGGAAGGAAAGAAAGAAAAAAAAAAGAGTGAGTAATTATTATTAATATTATTATACTTTTTACATATTGAACTATTTAACAATAGCTCTTAAGTAAACATATCAAACGTTATAATAATCAAATTATCATACAGTGGTATATCCACAGGTACTGCTAGTATTTAACTAATGCAATAGCTCTTAAGTAAACAAAAACATATCAAACGTTGTAATAATTAGATTATCTTACTGTGGTATATCCACAGGTCCTACTAGTCAATATTATTATAATTTTATAATAATGAAATTTATTGTGTACAGTGCTCAGTTGCACCACAACTCATCAAAGTCTCATGTCTAGTACATAGAATAATGTATTAGTATCAGGGACATATAGTGAACTATTTTACAATAGCTCTTAAGTGAACATATCAAACATTGTGATAATTAAATTATTTTACTGTGGTATATCCACAGGTCCTGCTAGTCAAGATTATTATGATTTTTTTTTTACATATTGAAGTATTTGACAATAGCTCTTAAGTAAACATATCAAACGTTGTGATAATTAAATTGGTAAAACTGGCAAATCATACTAAAAATTCCATGACCCAAAAAAAACAGAACCCACAAATTTTGTAATAAGACTGTTAATTTTAACTATGGGGGTTTAGGGTTAGGGGTTAGGGTTAGTTAAATGGGAAAATAAATAGATAATTTGGGTCCTGTTTTTTCTAGGTCACCCTTTAATATCATCGGATTTTGAATTTGATTTGCAAGTTTTACCAATAGCTCTTAAGTAAACATATCAAACGTTGTGATGATTACATTATCTTACTGTGGTATATCCACAGGTCCTGCTAGTTTAAACTCTGGGGCTAGACGGGCGGTCGGAGAGGCCCCCTCCGATAAATCGGCTGGTCACGTCAAGCCCTAGCACCTATATGATTTTCCCAACCCTATTGCCCTTATGGCAAGCCCCAACCCTTTTTATCATATGGGTGCTAGACGGTGTTGACTGAGGGTCTACATGTCCTGGGAATGACGTTAAACTCTATCTGATGGTGAGGTTCCAGTTCTGGAGGTTTGGGGAATGTGGAGCACCCCTTCATCACCATTGCTCTCTGGTCCACTCTGACCCGGAGTGGTAGTACCTGTTAGGGTCCCATCTATGGGTTAAATAGAAAAAAATGTTTATAAAAAAACATTTAGTATCCATTAAGAATTTAGTTTATTTCAAAACTTTGTCGGCATTAAATGACCCACCGAGGTTGATAAGCCGTAAAACAAAACAAACATGGCGTTAGGTGAATTTCTGGCTCAACTTAGATATTTTCTGAGTTGTGTTTTTGTCACTTTTTATCGGCAAATCAATGTAGATATTTTACAACTCCCTCTTAAAAAAAAAGTTATTTTTTATTCAATTGAATTTTTTTTTTTTTTTTACAGAACTCAAGCTCAAATTTCAAAACAATTTTCATACCATTTCTCTGAATTTTTGAGATAAAGCTTGATAGTTAGTATTATTTGGATTATTCGAACTATTATCCTCATCTTTATTGTTATCTACACTATTTCTCTGAATTTTTGAGATGAGGCTTGATAATTAGTATTATTTGGATTATTCCGACTATTATCCTCATCTTTATTGTTATCTACACTATTCCTCTGAATTTTTGAGATGAGGCTTGATAATTAGTATTATTTGGATTATTCGGACTATTATCCTCATCTTTATTGTTATCTACACTATTTCTCTGAATTTTTGAGATGAGGCTTGATAGTTAGTATTATTTGGATTATTCGGACTATTATCCTCATCTTTATTGTCATCTATACTATTTCTCTGAATGTTTGAGATGAGGCTTGATAATTAGTATTATTTGGATTATTCGGACTATTATCCTCATCTTTATTGTTATCTATACTATTTCTCTGAATTTTTGAGATGAGGCTTGATAATTAGTATTATTTGGATTATTCGGACTATTATCCTCATCTTTATTGTTATCTATACTATTTCTCTGAATGTTTGAGATGAGGCTTGATAATTAGTATTATTTGGATTATTCGAACTATTATCCTCATCTTTATTGTTATCTACACTATTTCTCTGAATTTTTGAGATGAGGCTTGATAATTAGTATTATTTGGATTATTCAGACTATTGTCCTCATCTTTATTGTTATCTATACTATTTCTCTGAATGTTTGAGATGAGGCTTGATAATTAGTATTATTTGGATTATTCGGACTATTATCCTCATCTTTATTGTTATCTATACTATTTCTCTCAAATTTTGAGATGAGGCTTGATAATTAGTATTATTTGGATTATTCGGACTATTATCCTCATCTTTATTGTTATCTATACTATTTCCCTCAAATTTTGAGATGAGGCTTGATAATTAGTATTATTTGGATTATTCGGACTATTATCCTCATCTTTATTGTTATCTACACTATTCTCTGAATGTTTGAGATGAGGCTTGATAATTAGTATTATTTGGATTATTCGGACTATTATCCTCATCTTTATTGTTATCTATACTATTTCTCTGAATTTTTTTTACAGAACTCAAGCTCAAATTTCAAAACAATTTTCCTACCATTTATCTGAATACGCTTCGGCATTAAATGACCCACTGAGGTTGATATGCCGTAAAACCAAACCAAACCTGCTAGTTTAAATTGGGGGGGGGGTAACAATGACACTCTGCATCAGATACGGAATTAGTTGCATTGTCCAACACGAGTGGTTATCACATACGAAAAAACAAAACAAAAACAAACCAAACAAAACAAGACAAAACCCCCGTGTGGGTAGGGGGACTTGCTCTTTTTTATCGTTAGACTGTGGGGTGATTCTAATCGTGGGACAGCTGCGTTGGCTATACATTGTCTGGGAGGAGAGAAACTGCTGATTATCGTGGGTGGTGATTGGTGATAGCTGAGGCAGAGGGGGGGGGGTCATACAGGACTGTGAGAAAGCGAAGCCTCACGTGATAATCATAACCATAGTCAATTGTTGTAGTCCTCCATATTGATTGATTGATTTTCTTTTTTTTTGGGGGGGGGTATATTCGCGGAGTTCCGTCCCGGCCTCCTGCCTCAAAACCCGCTAGCCGGTGGCTGCTGAAAAAACAAAGCAAAACACCAGCTACGATTGAAGTCCGTAGCCGAAGCGGTGTCACTTGAAAAAAAAACTGGGGTTGGGGTTTAATGGGAAAATAAATAATTTGGGCTGTTTTTTGGGGGTCACCCTGTAAACTGTTAGTTTTAACTAGGGGGTTTAGGGTTAGTTTAATGGGAAAATGAATGAATAATTTGGGTTCTGTTTTTTTTTTTTTTTGGGTGTGTGTGTGTGGGGGGGTCACCCTGTATACAGAGTGACCCAGAAAAAACAGAACCCACACATTTTGTAATAAAACTGTTCATTTTAACTCCTGCCTCAAAAACCGCTAGCCGGTGGCTGCTGAAAACAAAAACCCAAAACAAAACAAAAAAAAACACCAGCTACGATTGAAGTCCGTTGCGGTGTCACTTGAAAAAACAAAACAAACTCGGGTTAAGGTTAGGGTTGGGGTTTAATGGGAAAATGAATAATTTGGTCAATTAGGGGTTAGAGTTGGGGTTTAGGGTTAGTTTAATGGGAAAATGAATGAATAATTTGGGTTCTGTTTTTTTCTGGGTCATCCTGTATACAGGGTGACACAGAAAAAAACAGAACCTAGATCATAAATAAAAACCCTACAATCTATTTAGAAACTTTAGTTGGGACCCATTAATTTTCCCGGAGACTCATTCAAAGCAAATATGTGTCTAAATCAAAAAGCTATCAGCATCACTGATATCTTCTTATTATAATGGAGATTCGGTGTCTCTCTGTAATAGAAACTACTTAAGTTTATTATTTATAGTCAAAATCATTAATACATTGAATAAATCTTATTTGGTAATGATGTCCTTATTAAAATTTGAGTTAGATCTGCCTCAAAACAGCCCATGTTATTAGTGTGTTTAAAATCCTGCAATGTGTCTTATATATCACTAAGAAATAAAGGTTTACATAATATATGGTGTGGTTGATTTGCATACTGGTTTTAACAAAACTGGGTTTAATAAATAATTCCCAGGTGTTATTGATCTCTAATATTATTGTTTCATTCTACAATGTATTAAAATCAATCCTATGAATGATTTTATATAGAAACCAATTAAGTGTAATCTTTTTATATGCGTTCTTATTTAATTTCTTTAGTCTTTCTAATTTAGTATATTTCATTAACTATATTTTGTTTGGTTATACGCTTGTATTATTATATTTCTAAAAATAAAATAAAAAGATAACCGTTAATGGCGTGTCAACTCATCTCGGGTTATTTTATGCTAATTGTGTTCATTGTTGTTTGATTGGTTAGATCATGTGTCCTGCATCCCTGACGCACAAAAATCTAAAAGGACGCAGTAAAATCGTATCTATGCGTCCCAGTGTTTTTCTTTGACCATATAACCTTTAGGGACCCCTTTTGCTATCTCGATTCATAAGGACATGTTTTTCATTTACACCGTCAAAATCCGGTTGTTTGTTAGGGGTTAGAATTAGGGGTCATGTCAAGCCCTAGCACCTATATGACTGCCCCAACCCTATTGCTCTTATGGCAAGCCCCAACACTTCTTATCATATGGGTGCTAGAAGGCGGTGGCTGAGGGTCTATATGTCCTGGGAATGACATCTGATGGTGAGATTCCAGTTCTGGAGGTTTGGGGAATGTGGAGCACCCCTTCATCACCATTGCTCCCTGGTCCACTCTGACCTGGAGTGGTAGTACCTGTTAGGGTCCCATCTATGGGTTAAACAGAAAAATGTATTTATAAAAAAATTGTATTATCCATTAAGAATGGATTTATTTCAAAACTTTATCGGCATTAAATGACCCACTGAGGTTGGTATGCCGTAAAACAAAACAAACCAATCTTAATTGATTATAAAACGAATCAGCCTGTTAGAATTCTACCTGCTTATGTAACATGTGTGGTCGTATATATTAGTGGGTTGTGCTTGGATAGATTTTATGGCATGTCAACCCTTGTTGGGTTATTCTATGCCAAAGACATTTTGTTTCATTCATTCTTGGTTGGTTGGATTTTATGGCATGTCAACCCTTATTGGGTTATTCTATGCCAAAGACATTTTGTTTCATTCATTCTTGGTTGGTTGGATTTTATGGCATGTCAACCCTTATTGGGTTATTCTATGCCAATGACATTTTGTTTCATTCATTCTTGGTTGGTTGGATTTTACGGCATGTCAACCCTTGTTGGGTTATTCTATGCCAAAGACGTTTTGTTTTATTTATTCTTGTTAGATATTCAATTTTTTTTTCAGACGCAATTCTTTTAAACATTTTTAATACTCACTTTTAAAAATCTATTTAACCTATAGATGGAACCCTAACAGGTACTACCATTTCGGTTCAGTGGGGGAGGGGGCGTCTGGGAGTAATGCCAATAAAGGGGTACTCCATATTCTGCTGTGTTCAAGAATTGGAATCTCACCACTAGATGCAGTTTAACATCATACCGAGAACACTAAGACTCTCAGTCGCCGCCTTCTAACAAATATTTGCTAAAAGGGATTGGGAGTTTGCCATAATGGCAATAGGGGTGGGACAATCATATAGGTGCTAGGGCTTGATGTGACCAGTCAATTAATCAAAGAAAGCCTCTCCGACCAACACTATGTTGCATGTAATGGGCTGCTCAGTTACCAGGATTCCGTTCTTAAGCATCACTTGTCGTCCCACCAACAGGCACAAAATGATTCCCTGTCTTGCCAACAGGTATGAAATGATTTCCCGCCCCACCAACAGGCACAAAATGATTCCCTATCTCAACAACAGGCACAAAATGATTCCCCGTCCCACCAACAAATACAAAATGATTCCCTGTCCCACAACCAGACAGAAAATGATTCCCTGTCCCACAACCAGGCACAAAATGATTCCCTGTCCCACAACCAGGCACAAAATGATTCCCCGTCCCATAACCAGGCACAGAATGGTTCCCCGTGCCATAACCAGGCACAGAATGGTTCCTTGTCCCATAACCAGACACCAAATGGTTCCCTGTCCCACAACCAGACACCAAATGGTTCCCTGTCCCACAACCAGACACCAAATGGTTCCCTGTCCCACAACCAGACACAAAATGGTTCCCTGTCCCACAACCAGACACAAAATGGTTCCCTGTCCCACAACCAAACACCAAATGGTTCCCTGTCCCACCAACAGTCATGAAACAATTTCCTATCCCATTAACAGCTATAAAATGATTAGATACCTCATGTGGTGTCATGGTTAGCAAGCTACACCAGCAGATCATTGTATGGTGAGTTCAATTCTCATTGGGCGCTCTATACTTCTGGCCTTGTGCCACACTATACTAAACTGAGTAAATGACAACAGCCATAAAATGATTCCCTGTCCCATTAATAGCTACAAAATGATTCCCTGTCTCATCAACAACCCCAAAAGGAATACTGGTTACATGTCAATGTGAATGTCACTTAAGTGTGACCAAGACATTTTACCATCTGCTTAGGATAGACAAGGGGTGGGGGCAGATTGGTGGGGGAGTTGGTCAAGGGAGCAGGTAGGGGACATCAGCAGAATAAAGGATGTAGGATTGAATTTCTTACTCTTCCTTCTCCCCTCATTATCTTATTGAAGTGAAATTACTGTTGTTTGCTCTGTCAATCTGACTTAAAAGTCATGTGACTCTTTAAATGACGATGAAGAATTCTGATTGGTTAAAAAATGAAGTCAATGTCTCAGTCTCTGTTCAATTGCGATCAAATTGCAAATGGTGGACCTAGTTTAAAAAGTTTTACAAAGTTGGTAATTTATTTTTCTTTTTCTTTTTTCTTACTTTTCCTTTTCCTTCCTTTTTTTCTTTCTCTCCTTTTTTCTTTTTTTCTTTTTTTCTCTTTTTCTCTTTTCTCTTTTTTCTTTTCTCTTTTTCTTTTCTCTTTTTCTTTTTTCTTTTCTTTCTTTTCTCTTTCTTTTTTCTTTTTTCTTTTTCTTTCTTTTTCTTTTTTCTTTCTTTCTTTTCTTTCTTTTTTCTTTCTTTTTCTTTTCTTTCTTTTCTTTCTTTTTTTTCTTCTTTTCTTTCTTTTTCTTTTTTCTCTTTCTTTTCTTACTTTCTTTCTTCTTTCTTCTTTCTTCTTTCTCTTTTTCTTCTCTTTATCTTTTTCTTTTTTCTTTCTTTTCTTTCTTTTATCTTCTTTCTTTATTCTTTCTTTCTATTTCCTTTCTTTATTCTTTTTTCTTCTTTCTTTCTTCTTTTCTTCTTTCTTTCTTCTTCTTCTTTTCTTCTTTCTTTCTTCTTTTCTTCTTCTTTTCTTCTTTTCTTCTTTTTTCTTTTTCTTCTTCTTTTCTTCTTCTTTTCTTTTCTTCTTCTTTCTTTCTTCTTTTCTTTTTCCTTTCTTTCTTTTTATCTTTCCTTCTTTTTTTCTTTGCCTTTTTTCTTTGTTTTCCTTTTCTTTGTTTTCCTTTTTCCTGTGAATTGCATTATCAATAGACAAAAAAACGAAAAAAAAAGAAACGTTCTCCTCTTACCCAAATGTCATTATCCTTCTCTGGTTGTGAATTCATTTTGACCTACAACTCGAGCGTTCCAATTGTAAATTCAAAATTTGTTACTCTCTAGAATTCAAACTCCCCTCTCTCACTTGTGGTGACTGAGAGTCTTCATATTCTGGGTATGATGTTAAACTGCATCTAGTAGTGAAGTTCCAATTCCTGAACACTGCAGAATCTGGAGTACCCCTTTATCGGCATTACTCCCACCAGTTATTTTATTTAAAAACTTTTACATTTTTTTCACGTATCTTTGAGGTGTAACACAGATTCTCAAAGATACGTGTTTCAAAGTTAACTGACCTGAAAAAATGTAAAAGTTTTAGACCAAGTTACCTTTTAAGCACCCCCAGGGGCGACCTGGATTCAGAGGGACATGTGTCGCTTTGCACTGTCAGCATCCGGTTGTTTGTTACCAGACGATTTTTAGACGATTTTTTTTAAAATTATAAAACTAGCTGCTAACCTTAACCCTAACCCTAACAAACAACCGGATGTTGACGGTGCAAAGCGAAACATGTCCCTCTGAATCCAGGTCGCCCCTGGAGTGCTTAAAGGTAACTTGGTCTGAAGTTTTTTTTAAATAAAATAACTGGTGCATTATATCTTTTATTCATTAATATATCAACAGTAAAAATTTCATTAAATTCGGTTAATTCCCTGATTTTTAGTTTTTTTTTTCTTTTTTCATACAATAGTGGAATTTATGTCCGTTAAGTGGGATTAAACCGAATGGGAGAGGGTGCTTTTTGGTGGGTATCTTGCATTTGCGACTGTAAAAGAGAGAGGGAGGGGGAGAGAGGGGGAGGAGGGTGAAGAAATAAGAAAGAAAGAAAAAAAGAAAGAGGGCTAGAGACAGATTGAGGCGTAACACAGATTCACAAACATACGTGGTTCAAAGTTAACTGACCTGAAAAAATGTAAAAGTTTTAAAATAAAATAACTGGTGCATTATATATTTTATTTTATTAATATATCAACACTGATCAACATTAAATTCGGTTAATTCCCTGATTTTTGGTAATTTTTTCTTTTGGTAGGGTGACATACAATGGTGGAATTTATGTCCATTAAGTTCGATTTAACCACCTTTTTTTATATCAATTCTGGAGGAGGTGAAAATTTATTGAAGTAATTCATCACCTTCTTAATTAAAAATGTGGCTCCTCCTGTCCCTCGGGGCGGGGGTCAAGTGGCTTCGGCCCTGGACCGTTGATGTGATTAACAACGTTGATCCCAAGGGGCCATTACCACAGGCAACACCTTGCCCCCCCCCCCGGTTTAAATTGCCTGAGGTGCCCTTCCATTTGAGGGGGAATGCCGACGGGATCAACGCATTTTTTGCACCCGCCACCCATGAGCTTCTGTTCGTGGGTGGTCCCACATTAAAAGGGCCTTGTGTCTGACCCGTATACGTGGAGTACGCGGTAAATACCCCAAAATATGGCTGTAGAGATCTTATTTCAAATGACCTCTGGGTCATGTTGTTTGTCAAAGTGTTAGTAGTTAACGAACCTTGAAATAAGAAATAGATCTTTTATTTTCTTTGGTTTAAATGCTGTCGTCCGATCGCAGGAGACGTCAGGCGGGACGCGCTACTAAAAGAACATTGAAGGTAATTTAACATTGAACGTACCTCAACCATTTTCACGGCTATTTTCTTTCATTCCGTCTGTAATACAACTTTTTCACGATTTTCTTTCTTTCTTTCTTTTCTATTTATTTACTTTCTATTTTTCACACCTTTCTTTCTTTCACATACTTTGTATGTTTATTATATAAATATAATATACAATATACAAATATAATGTACAATAATATAATATACAATATTATATTTGTATATTATATAATATAATGTACAATAATATAATATACAATATTATATAATATAATGTACAATAATATAATGTACAATATTATATTTGTATATTATATAATATAATGTACAATATTATATTTGTATATTATATAATATAATGTACAATATTATATTTGTATATTGAATATACACATAATATACAAAAGTTAAGTGAACTGAAAAAAAAGTTTTGAAATAAAATAACAGGTGCATTATAAAATTCATTCATTGATAAATCAACACTGAAAATTTCATTAAAATTTGATAATTCCCTGAGCTAAACTTGTAAATCGTCGTCAAAATTAAAGGGAAAATTTTGACGACGATTTACAACACATCAAACTAAATTTTGAAATTAATTAAAAAAATCCGATTCAAAATACTTGACTTTTTTTAATTTGGTAAGTCAGGTTAGTAATTGTTTTATTTGATTTATTTAACGAATCTTGAAATATTTTCTAAACTAAAATATTTATGTGCAGTTTAGAAAATATTTCAAGATTCGTTAAATAAATGAAATAAAACAATTACTAACCTGACTTACAAAAAAAAAGTAAGTATTTTGAATCGGATTTTAAAAATTAATTTCAATTTCAAAATTTAGTTTGATGTGTTGCAAATCGTCGTCAAAATTTTCCGTTTTAATTTTACGACGATTTTCAAGTTTAACAATTCCCTGATTTTTGGTAAATTTTTTTCAATCGGGAGGGTTAAATTTATTTTGTAAAATACGGATTTTACGGCAACTTTGACAGTGCCTAGTATTTACTCATAGCATCTGCCAATTGTTATATGCGTATTTTACAAAATAAATTAAGCTTCCCATTGGAAAAATTACCAAAAACCAGGGAAGCCGTCTAGCCCCTATCTTGTACCCATATAGTGTAATTCGTTTCCAAGAAAATATTGAAATGTATTTACAGTTAGCTGGAAATGGGGGGGGGGGAGAAAGAAAAAAAAACAGACCCCCCCCCAAAAAAAACAAACAAAACAAAAAAAAACACTGGGATGCATGGATCCAATTTTACTGCGTCCTTTTAGATTTTTATACGCGTACCTACCAGCATCTCTGCTCTTAATAATACAGCAACAAATACGTTTAGTCTCGTTCATTTTTTTCCGAATTAAAAAAAAAATTCAATTTACGGAGGAGTTAAAAAAAAAACCGCCAAATTTTGTCCGTACCAAAGAATTGGTATAAAAAGAAAGATTATCTATTTTGGGGAAAGAAGATAAAAGATCATTGAAGTAATTCATCACCTTCTTAATTAAAAATTTGGTTACAGAGATCTTATTTTATATGACCCCTGGGTCATATTGTTTGTCAAAGAGTTGGTGGTTTAATCGAACTTAACGGACCTAAATTCCACCATCGTATGTCACCCCGCCGAAAGAAAAAAAATACCAGAAATCAGTAGGTACCACCAATCAGTTTAGGTCATCTTGAATAAAACGGAAATAAATATTTCCGAACTTTGTTTATCAAAAATCTCGTAAAAAAAAAAGATCGTACAGTGTTGTTACAAAAAAAATCATCAGGAGTTTGTTTAATGTTTTTTCTTTCGAATGGAAAATTTTTTTTCAAAAAAATATTAATTTTTCTGCAAGTTTTTTGTTAAATGTAGGGGGGGGGGTAAATTGCACAGGGTCAAATTGGTGGAACCTAGAAATCAGGGAATTAACCAAATTTAATGAAATTTTCAGTTTTGATATATTAATGCATATAAGATATAATGCATCAGTTATTTTATTTAAAAACTTTTACACTTTTTCAGGTCAGTTAACTTTGAACCACGTATGTTTGAGGCGTAACACAGGTTCTCAAAGATACGTGTTTCAAAGTTAATTGACATGAAAAAATGTAAAAGTTTTTAAATAAAATAACTGGTGCATTATATCTTTTATTCATTAATATATCAACACTGAAAATTTCATTAAATTCAGTTAATTCCCTGATTTTTTTTTTCTTTCGGCGGGGTGACATACGATGATGGAATTTAGGTCAGTTAAGTTCGATTTAACCAAATATCTATTTTGGGGGGAGGAGATGAAAATCATTGAAGTAATTCATCACCTTCTTAATTAAAAATTTGACTATAGAGATCTGATTTCAAATGACCTCTGGGTCATGTTGTTTGTCAAAGGGTTCGTAGTTAACGAGGCTTGAAATAAGAAATGTATCTTTTTTTTTTCTTTGGTTCTCCAGTCAAGATTTGGGTTAAACTTGCAAATCGTCGTCAAAATTAAAACGGAAACTTATTTGGTGGTGATCCATGACAGTTTAACTACAGTGTATGAATGAACTTTTTTTGCGAATTGGGTTTGGGTTTGGGGATTAAGGTTGTTTTTAATTACGTATTGCTACCCCCCCCCCAAATTACTATACATTTAATTAACCATTGAAATTAAACAGAACCCAAATTATTTATTTTCTCATTAAACTAACCCTAAGCCCTCCAAGTTAAAATTAAGTTTTATTACAAAATTTGTGGGTTCTGTTTTTGTGTCATGGGATTTTGAGTATGATTTGCAAGTTTTACCAAAAATAGATTACTATATTTTTCATATTACCCCATTATTATATTATTATTGAATTGCCCCCCCCCCCAGTGGGGCGTGGGTCCACGTTGAGAATCACTGAGCTTAGGGAGTTCAATAGTAGCGCATGTTGGATTTTGAGCAGGCACCGCTTAGCGTTTTTTTAGGGCAGGACGCATTTTTGCGATATGCACCGAAAAAATATAAATAAATTGTCATCTATACATATATAAAGGGCAGGTGTATGTGTATGTCCGGAGGAAACTTCGAAAATAAAACAATTAACGACAAACTAAATAAATATGCACATTAAATATCACCAGGGCTTGGTTTTTGGGCAAAAATAATGAAGATTTGATTTATATTTGTGAAGATAATCTTATTAATAATAATGGAGATTCGCTTCCGGTTTTTGTTTGTAACAAAAATTACGTCACTGCTTACGTCACATTACCCAAAATCGTCATAACATAGAATAAATACACTCAAAATTTGAACATGCAACATTAGACAGTCCTCATTGTTTTTTAAAACAAGTTTTAATAAATACATGACTGTTTTAAAGTTTACATTTCAAATTGTTTTATTTTTTAATCCTTTAATGAATTTGATGATTTTACTTACTTAGGGTACAAACTCGCTGACATTGAATTTTTTACTCCCACCCCTCAGGCAATATGTTTCAAAAATCTATTTTTATATCGCCCAGAGGGTTTTTTTATTTTGTACTAGTTAAAAAAATAAAATTTAAATAACAGCATGGATGTTTTATTTTTTGTTGCATTTAGTATTTTAAATAGGAGACATTTTTTTTTTTTCATAGAGGCTGGATCAAGGCAAGGTCTTTTTTTTTTACATGGGATTTTAATGGGGCCTCCTGCGAGGATCCAACCCGTGATTCAACAATAATGGATCTGCGAGACTACCTTTTTTACCCCCCCCCTCTACCTAGGCGATGCCGGGTAGCCGCTGCTAGTAGTATAGGCATAGGCGATTTTGTCATCTGCTAGGAATTTTAAAAACGAATTAAAAATAATTAAATCTATTATTTAAGGTCAAACTTTTGTCTAAATCGATAAGTAGTAACATAATAACTATCATTAAAAAAAGAAAAATATCATTACATATGCAGTTTATTTTTAAAAGATTTAAAGGACCAACTTGAAACAGTTTTACGCCCCCAACATAAGGGGGGTCAAAATTAAGTGACCTGAAAAAAATGAGAAAGTTTTGAAATAAAATAAATAATGCATTACAAAGATCATTCTTCAATAAATAAACACTGAAAATTTGATTAAAATCCGATAATTTCCTGATTTTTGGTAAATTATTTTCTGTAGGGGGGCTAAAGTCATTTTGTCAAAAACGAATTTTAGGCTCCGTTTGCCAGTCCCTATAGTAGTAGATATGTTAACTGTATAGAAACAATGTCTCCCAAAGTCCTGAAAAAAATGGCCTGTTACAGATTTTAGAAGAGGAGTGGGATGGTGGGAGGAGAGGAAGGGGAGGTGAATATTGTGTATTGAAAAACCAATGAGAAAACTGCGTGACAATATGAACTGGATTTGAAATAAGCCACAAGAATCTCTTTGCTCCGAAATGAGTACAAGGATTTTCTAACTTTTCTTTTTTCCCTTTTGCGTAGTGAGATATATATAATATATATATATATATATATATATATATATATATATATATTATTTTTCTCTCTTTGTGTGTTGGTGTATATATATATATGATATGTAGTGTGGGATTGTCACTGTTTCAGCTTTTACTGGAACGGTGTGCCAAAATGCAGTATTATTGGTAGAGTGCTCAATATTAAATAGAGCTGTTATATAATATAATAAAATAAATATATAAAGGTTTTAAATATCTATTCATTTGATGACAAAGGAACAGTTACAACCATTTGAAACAACGTCACCTGAAGATTGTTTGTGCTTACGCATGCATGAAACCAAATGGTTGTGAATGTTCCTTTGTCACCAAATAAATAGATATGTAAAACCTTTATATATTTATCTTATTATATTATATAACAGCTCTATTTAATATTGAGCACTCTACCAATAATACTGCAATTTGGCACACCATTCCAGTAAAAGCTGAAACCGTGACCATCCCACACTATATATTTCTTTACTTATAAATTTGCTCTGTGACTCTAACATTAAGAGCACACATTGAGCTCTCAAACTGCGACAGGTTTTTTTTATATAAAACTTGTGTGGTAAGGAAGATTTCTTTTCTGGACTTTTGGAAAATTATATATATATATAATCACAGTTACAATTTTAAAATCCACCAAGCAAACAAATATATTTCCTATTTATTAAAAAAAAAAAAAAAACGATTTAAAAGTGCTTAATATAAAGAGCTAAATATACGTTTTACAAACGATTGGCTTAAAATTTTCCAACTGCAGTTTCTCGCCGTAGCACAAATCTTCAGGGTGAAACCTATGTAGGTGATGTCTGGCTCATCTAGTTCCTTATATATAAAATGGCTTATTTTAGTGTGTGTATGTATGTAGGTATGTGTATATATATATATATATATATATATACTATAATGATGTTTGCTATTGCTAAGCCATCGTCCGGTCTCGGTTCTTTTATAGAGTTTATTTTCATAAATGTTATTTTATTTATTTGGGTAGTGACATACATTCTTTCTTTTCTTCTGTCCCCCCCCCCCCAACACCCACGCGCCTTCTGTTTTGTCTTTAAATGAAAACCAGAACACCTCCTTAAGTAGGAAAATCAGTTTTATAGCAGTCAAATTGGAATTTTTTTATATATATATATATATATATATATATATATATATATATATATATAAATGTGTGTGTGGTGTGTAGACACGTGTGTATAATGAATCCATAGTGTATGTAATGTGTGTGTAGACATGTTTATAAAGTGTGTGTGTATAGACGTGTGTGTATAATGAATCTATAGTGTATGTAATGTGTGTGTAGACGTGTGTATAAAGTATATATATATATATATATATATATATATAATGTGTGTAGACACGTGTGTATAATGAATCCATAGTGTATGTAATGTGTGTGTAGACATGTTTATAAAGTGTATGTATATATATGTGTGTGTGTGTGTGTGTGTAGACGTGTGTGTATAATGAATCTATAGTGTATGTAATGTGTGTGTAGAAGTGTGTATAAAGTATATATATATATATATATAATGTGTGTAGACATGTGTGTATAAAGTATATATATATATATAATGTGTGTAGACATGTGTGTATAAAGTATATATATATATATATATATAATGTGTGTAGACATGTGTGTATAAAGTATATATATATATATAATGTGTGTAGACATGTGTGTATATATATATATATATGTTGTGTGTATAAAGTATATATAGTGTGAGACATGTGTGTATAAAGTATATATATATATATAATGTGTGAGACACGTGTGTATAATACATATAAGTATATATATATATATGTGTGTAGACACGTTGTGTATAAAGTATATATATATATATATATAATGTGTGTAGACACGTGTGTATAAAGTATATATATATATATATATAATGTGTGTAGACACGTGTGTATAAAGTATATATATATATATAATATAATGTGTGTAGACATGTGTGTATAAAGTATATATATATATATATATAATGTGTGTAGACATGTGTGTATAAAGTATATATATATATATATATATATACATGTGTGAGACATGTGTGTATAAAGTATATATAATATATATATATAATGGTGTAGACATGTGTGTATAAAGTATATATATATATATATATAATGTGTGTAGACATGTGTGTATAAAGTATATATATTATATATAATGTGTGTAGACACGTGTATAATGAATCTATAGTGTATGTAATGTGTGTGTAGAGTATATATATGATGTATATAATATATATAAATGTGTGTAGACATGAGTGTATAAAAAAAGTCAAGTGTTATGCTTTTTTTTCATTCTTGTGACCCTGTCTCTAACTCGTACCCTTCGAACATTTCAATGTGGGTGGTCATCAACATTGTACAATGAAGGTGCACGAGTGCAGATCAGGTATTATAATTATTTAAATTCTTTGAATGAGATCATCTGGATTTGAACTTCCTAAAAATGGACATTTTTTTATTCAAATGACCAAAGGTTGAAAACTCTACCCCACTAAAATCTTATTTGATAATTTTTTTTTTTTTTTAAATTTTTTTTTAATAAAATAAGCTATTTATTATAAAATTAAGTCCTTAATGATAGTGCTGAAAATTTCATTAAAATTGAAAAATACCTTGATTTTTGATAATTATCATTGATTTTTATCATATGGGTGCTAGAAGGCGGTGACTGAGGGTCTACATGTCCTGGGAAGGACATTAAACTCTATCTGATGGTGAGGTTCCAGTTTTGGAGGTTTGGGGAATGTGGAGCACCCGTTCATCACCATTGCTCCCTGGTCCACTCTGATCCGGAGTGGTAGTACCTGTTAGGGTCCCATCTATGGGTTAAATAGAAAAACATGAGTTGATAAACAAAATTGTATTATCCATTAAGAATGAATTTATTTCACAACTTTATCGGCATTAAATGACCCACTAAGGTTGATATGCCGTAAAACCAAACCAAACCAAACCAAACCAGGTATTATCACACATTGCGATTTCATTGACTCTTGTTTAAAATCTGAATTCCATTAGCGATTAGTCTGTTCGTAATCAGTTAAATAGCCACATTAAATTCACTTCGTATTATTGCATCTCATTTACAACAAATATTCTAACGTTGTCTCTTGAACACGCAACAATTTTTCATTACAATTTTCTCTTGTAACGTAAAATTTGTCAACGTATTTATAATTTTTGCATTTAAATCTTTTAAACCCTCCGTTATCAGCATTTAATTTTTTTTATTACAACTCAACAAATTCATCTCTAATAATAAATGTGAATGTCACTGTGCTACATTTATTTCAACTCCACTGTGTGTTAAATAGTACCACTACTGTTCTTCTACAAGGATAGCTTTGGCATTAAATAACCCATGAAGGTTGATATGCCATTAAACAAAAAGCCCAAACCTATTACATTCATTTTCAGACTATTAACCTTGGGAAAGATATAAAACCTGCTTATCCCCCAGCTATGTGTTAAATAGTACCACTACTGTTCTTCTACAAGGATGTCTTTGGCATTAAATACCCCATGAAGGTTGATATGCCATTAAAAAAATGCCCAAACTATATTCATTTTCAGACTATTAACCTTGGAAAGATATGAAACCTGCTCATCTCTCAGCTATGTGTTATATAGTACCACTACTGTTCTTCTACAAGGATGGCTTTGGCATTAAATAACCCATGATGGTTGATATGCCATTAAACAAAGAAACCAAATCAATCTGTCTGTTCTAATCTATCTCTCTTTCAATCTTACCTTCTTTAAAACACCAAGTCATGTGTTAAATAGTACCACTACTGTTCTTCTACAAGGATGGCTTTGGCATTAAATAACCCATGAAGGTTGATATGCCATTAAACAAAAAGCCCAAACCTATTACATTCATTTTCAGACTATTAACCTTGGGAAAGATATGAAACCTGCTTATCCCCCAGCTATGTGTTATATAGTACCACTACTGTTCTTCTACAAGGATGGCTTTGGCATTAAATAACCATGAAGG